>PVKA01004966.1:0-94449 GCA_004027165.1 Ctenomys sociabilis | reverse complement strand
TTTTTTTTTTTTTTTTTTTTTTTTTTTTTTTTTTTTTTTTTTTTTTTTTTTTTTTTTTTTTTTTTTTTTTTTTTTTTTTTTTTTTTTTTTTTTTTTTTGCAGAACCAGGGATTGAGCTCAGGCCCTTGTGCTTGCCAAGCAAACACTTATTCTACTGAGCCAACTCCCTGGCCCCCCTCCTCCATTTGCATTTATCTGGTGATTAATGATGTTGTGATCATTTTTCTTCCTTTTTTTTTTTCCAGGTTCATAATTTGTTGTACAAATTGGGTATTATATGATGAGTTGACATTAGCTCCTCCAGGCATGGGACTTCACAGAAGAGGTCAGACACTGTGAAATCCTAGTATGCACAATGCCCTGGGTTTGACCCCCAAAACTCTTATGTTGCTTTCATAGCTGGTGTTTTTTTTTAGATCTTAATTTGAAGTACAGAATAAGCATAGCAATGCTTCCATATGTGGCCAGTACACAATTCATTCTACCTGTGAGAGTGTAAGAGCTGAAATACTTTTTGATGCCAGTGAACTGGAACTGGGCATCATGTTCTGGACCTGTTATGATTTCAATCTTGCCAGAAACTCAAATACCACACAGTTGGCCAGAAGAACCATTTTTCTTCTTATTTTATTTATTTATTTTTTTCTGTGTTCCAGGCTGGCTTTTAACTAATGACCTTCTTGCCTTTAATTGGGTTGATTTTTTTTTTTTTTTTTTTTTTCATTTTATATATTTGGTACAGGGTCTCACTACACAGCTCGGATTCATAGTTATTCTCTTGTTTTCAGCCTCCCCAGCACTGGGATTAACAGGGATGCACCACCATGCCTGGACTCAGTCATCACTGGATCAGCATGCCCCAGGGGTGGGGTGGGGGGCAACTTGGCATGCGGGTCCCTATGCTTGCCAAAGCAGGGGCTTTGCCAGGGAAGCACTTATTCCACTGAGCTATCTCTCTGGCCCCAGCAGGTGCTTATTCTGATGAACTATCTTGCTAGCCCTTGGGTTACCTTTTTGTTGTTGAGTTGTTTATGTATTTTTGATGTTAAATCTTTAGATTTGGTATTTGCTAGTATTTTTTCCCCATTCTCTGGGATGTCCTTTCACTCTCTTGGTAATGTTCTTTGGTATACTAAGGTTTTTTTCGGTTTTGTGGGACCAGGGATTGAATCCAGGGCCTTCTCACTCAACTACATCTCCAATCCTTTATTTTGTAAGTTTTTAACTTTGAGACAGGGTCTTGCTAAGTCACTGAATTGCCCAGTCTGGGCTCCGATACAGAGTGCTGGGATTAAATTGCAGGCATGTGCCACCCCCTTCTTCCCACAGTTTGTTAATTTGGATGAAGTATAGTTTTTCTTTGATGCTTGTGCTTTTGTTGTCATATTTTTTTTCTTTTTTTTTGTTTTTTTGAGACAGGGTCTCACTATGCAGTTCAGGCTGACCTTAAGCTCACTTTGTAGCTCAGGCTGGTCTTGAACTCACAACAATCCTCCTGCCTCAATCTCCCGCATGCTGTTGCTGTCATATTTAACCCCCAGAGTTCTTGAGTGACTTACTTATTTTGGTACCAGGAATCAAACTCTGAACCTTGTGCTTACCAGGCAGGTGCTGTACCACTGAGCTATCTCCAGCCTTGAATGAGTCTTTTAAAGATTGTTGCAAGCCCACCATGGAGCTACAACCCCAGGCCTCAATTGAGTTTTGTCAGGCTAGACTCGGGGGAAGGTGAGCAAGTGTCAGTGTTCTTGGTATTTGAGAGCCAGCCGTCCGGTCCCTGGCAGCTTGCAGCCCACAGATGTGAGGAGGTGGCCGGAAGTGGGGACTGTCTGCTGCGGCAGATAAGATACCAGGAGCCTCCTCAGAAGAGGAAGTGCAACACTTTAGTAGATCTTTGACGTGACCACAGTCGTGGGTTCAGTTCTTTCGTGGCCTACAACTCCCAGGAGTGCCCCTATCTGTCCTGCAGGGTGGCTTCTTGCTGGCCCCTAGTGCCCTAGTAGCTGGGCTTCATTGAATTCCTACTGTGTATGTGGATTTGTTGGGGGTCTCAGGATTTAGGGCATGGCACTGGTTTCTTTTTTTTTTTTTTTTTGTCTTTTTGAGACAGGGTTTCACTATGCAGTTCAGGCTGGCCTTAAGCTCACTTTGTAGCTCAGGCTGGTCTCTAACTCATATCAATCCTCCTGCCTCAGCCTCCCGAATGCTAGGATTACAAGCCTGCGGCACCGCGCCCGGCTATGGCACTGGTTTCTGTATGGCTTTACCTTGTCCTCCCCTCCCTGTTCCCACCAGACTGAACTTGTTTTTTTCTTTTGGGACAGGGTCTCACTATATAGCTCAGGCTGGCCTTGAACTCATAGTGATCCTCCTGCCTAAGCCACCTGAGTACTGGGATTCCATCCTGTCAGCTTGTAAATTTCCAATTTAGTGATGTAATGGATCAGAGTCCTGAGGTTAGGGCTACACAGCTTCCATGTTACTCACTATAGAGCTGCTTGGCCATTTTCACATGGCTCTACAGTTTTACAAATTTTCTTCCCAGCACCCTGGGACATGACCTCTGTGAGCTCTCAAGGTGCTGGGACATGCAGGGATCTGGACAGGAAGCCCTGTCTCCTGGACTCTGGGTTGTGCAAGCCCCGAGGGTAGGTGTTATGTTGGGTGTGTAGCACTGTCTGAGCAGTGTTCTGGGTGGTAAGTGGAATGAGTGCATGCGATATGAACCTCCCCTGCTGGGCTCATTGTCTGGGGTACCAGGTGGGGCCTGGGTAAACCTCAGTGAAGGCAGTTGGGACCTGAGCTTGAACTCAAAGGACTCTACATTAAGAAGAAAGTAGTTAACCACACAAAGTGGTATTCACCTGTAGTCCCAGGACTTCAGGAGGCTGAGGCAAGAGGATCAGAAGTTCAAGTCCAAGCTGGGCAATTTAGGAAGAAGGTCTGAGGATATTGAGGGAGCCAGGAAGCAGAGTTCTCGGAGACACAAATGACAGTGGAGATGCTCTGGGGGTTGATAGGGTTAAGTAAGTAAATACCTGGCAGCGGTGGGGCAGGGCATGGCCATGTGCTTCCACTGGCCAAGTCCTACTGGACAGGGGTTCCAAGCTGGGGCCAGTGAGCCTGGCACCCTTTCCTGTGTTGTACCTGAGCTGTTCTTCTCCATCTGGGTGAATGGCCAGGCTGCATGGACAGAGCCCTGCAGTGGCCTTTCTGCAGTGTTGTCCAACAGGCACCATGAGGTGAGTGTCCTCTGCTGACCTGTTTTCCCCTCAGCCATCAGGTGAGGCTTCCTGGTGCTTAGCTTGGCACAGACCCTCACCCTGGGCAGCTGGCTCTCTGTGTGTTTGGCCTGAATTGGTCTTCTCTGGCTGCCTGGGCTGGAGGGTGTGGCCCCCAGGTCCCAGCCAGTTGTCACCTCCTGGGCTCAGTAGCAGCTCCTGGCTTCTACCAGGTAAGAACTGGAGTAAGGCTACACACTGGAACTTTGTGCTGTGATGGTTGTGTCACCCATGCAGTCCAGTCCTATAGCCAGGAACCACACGAGACTTTTAGGCTTTTGAAATGTAGCTAGTGTGATTTTATTTTTCATTAATTTTCACAAAAGTAGCTACGTGTGACTCGCAGCTGCCTTGTGTGACACCATGTCTCTGAGGACCTGCTGCCCGGCCATTACCCAAAACACCTCATCCCTGCCCAAGTCCCATTTATTGAGAGCAGAGAGGTCGTGGGTGGCTGGACTTGGAAGGGTTTGATCTCCCAGGCTTCCCTGGTGGGCACTAGTGAAGTGTGGGAGCAATGGGAACAGAGTGAAGAGGAGGGGATTACACCCAGCGGGGAGCTGGGTTTGCCTTGGCCTTTGCATGTGTTGCCTCTGTCCGTGCCCAGCAGCCTGGTGGCTGTCAGCTACAGAGGTCACTATGTCCCAGGGTGCCAGCCTTTTGTACGGTGGCAGTTGTAGGGTTTGTGTGGCAGTTGACAGCAGGATCTCTCCACATGTTCAGTCCGGGAAGCAGCCTTGGGCCATTGCTATTTCAGGATGAGGAAATGGGGAACTGGAAGAGCCTCCTGTGATGCCATGTAGGGTTATTGCTGACCCTAGAGTGGTCCCCCACCCTGCCCACCCTAGGTGCCTGGGAGTAAGCAGGGTAGGGCCCCCAGGCAGGGCTCCTTCTGCCCACAGAGGGTGGCTGTGGACCTGGTAGGGAGCTGCCTGCGTTGTCTCCTGCCCTCAATCCACACTGTCCTCTTCTGCCTGTGGAGTTGAGATGTGACCCAGTAGTTGGGAGATGGAGAATGCTATCTACGAGGCATTCTGCCACAGGGCTCTGTGAAACATGGGTGTCTGTCTCAATTCTTCATTCTCTCAAGAGTGAGGCCCCTCAATCCTCTGTCCAGGTGGGAAGGCAACCTAGGTTCATCCTCTCTTTTTTTTTTCTTTCCTTGAGACAGGGTCTTGCTATATAGTTCAGGCTGGCTGTGAACTACTATGTAGCCACTGGCCTAGAACTTGTGGTAATCCTCCTGCCTCAGCCTCCCAAGTTCTGGAATCATAGCCATGTGCCACCATGCCCAGCCTCCTGCCTAGGTTCTGAGGAGTCTAGAAGTTGCTTTCGTTCCAGCCACAGTTCTCTGAAGGTGGAACTTGAAGAATTTAGTGTTACATTACAGTGCTGAGCTGGTGCAGTGGCGCACCTCTGTAATCGAGTGCTGTGGGATCTGAGATGGGAGGATCACAAGCCTGGGCAATTAGCGACTTTGAGACCTTCTGTCTCAAATTTAAAATAATTTGAAAAGGGAGGAGAGCTGGGGATGTAGGTCAGTACAAAAACTCTGATTAAATCTCCAGTGCCACAAAAGAGAAAAAAAAGGAGGAAAGTAGATTTGCAGAGCATGGCCAAGATGGGTATGCTGCCCTCCTTCCTGCTAAGATGACATTCTCTACCTTTTCAGAGTCTGAGTGCTGGTGGGCAATGAGAGTGGCCCTTTTTTTTTTTGTCTTTTTGAGACAGGGTCTCACTATGCAGTTCAGGCTGGCCTTAAGCGCACTTTGTAGCTCAGGCTGGTCTTGAACTCACAACAATCCTCCTGCCTCTGCCTCCCGAGTGCTGGGATTACAGTCATGCGCCATCACGCCCGGCACGAGAGTGGCCCATGCTGGTAGTGGGCTTGGGGTCGGTGAGCTGGCTGACTTGCAGCTTAGATGGGTGTCACCCTAGTAAGGGCCTCAACGTGGCCCTGTGCAAAGCTGTGCTGGCTGAATCAGGCTGCTAAAGTTGCCCGTGAAAGCCTCTGGAAGAAGCTGCAGTGTCTTTGTTCCTCTGCAGATTGCCTGCTGTGGTCCCAGGATACAGCCAGAAACCCAACCTTTTTTCTTTTTCTTTCTTTCTTTTTCTCAGCAGAGCTCTGACTTGAATCCAGGGCTTCACACAGGCTAGGCCCTCTGTCTGAGCATACTGTCACCCTGTCCCTGCTAGGGTATTATCCCAACCCTTTTGATTCTGAGGCAGTCTCACTATGTAGCCCAGGCTGCTCAAGAACTTGTCATCCTCCTGCAGCAGGCTCTCACATAGCTTACATTACAGATGTGTACTACCACATCTGGTAAAGCTCAGCATTTTTGATGTTTCCCAGGTATACTGGTACTGCATTTCTTGGAACCCTCTGACCATTCCTTGGTATTCTCTCATGGGAAGTAGGGCTCCTTTTACCGGAGTAGTAGCTGCCCCTCTGCAGAGCAGCCAAGCCGCCAAGCAGCTGTTCATTACCAAGGGTATAGCTGTGAGCCAGGGGTAGGGGAAGCAAGCACATTTGCCCAGACTGGGCAGACCTCCCAGGGGTTGGTGGGTGTGGGAGGGAACACAAGGTAGAGGTGTGAGAGAAGAATCCGGGGAGGGCACTGCAAGCTGAAAGGGGTGAGGTTAGCTTGTTTGAGGGGCTCTGACATGTTTACCATCACTGATTTGGTGATGGTGAGGAGTCCTGACCTGGGTGATAGCGTATGGAGGTCAGAGGTCCTTGGACAGGGTGACAGGATGCTCTGACAGAGGGACTATAGGGTGGGGACCCCCATTCCAAGATGGTAAAGTGCAAGGCAGAGTAACTTTTTTTTTTGAGATAGGCTTTGTAGTTCAGGCTCTCCTTGAGCTCACAGCAATTCTGACTCAAGAATGCTGGGGTATTATAGACGTGCGCTACCATACTTGGCTATGACTTTCTTTTTTAACTGATGCCAGACATTTATTTATTTATTAAAATTTTTATTTATTTATTTTATTTTGGCAGAACCAGGGATTGAACTCAGGCCCTCGCGCTTGCCAGGGAAGCACTTATTCCACTGAGCCATCTCCCTGGCCTGATGTCAGACATTTATTCCAAGGCGGTTCTTTCATGTATCAGTTTTGCACCTTGGCAGACCAGGGGTAGGTTGGCTTTGCAGGGGGAATCAGGAGTCTGGCTGTGGCTATGTTCATGTTTTCCCTGAGATACCTCTAGATATCTAAGTAGCCTCTGGCCTGGAGGTGGACACATGTGTAGGCAGGATTTGGGCCCCAGGTCTTGGCCAGGCCTTTGAAGACAGAACCAGACACCAGAGTGAGGCTCAGCATTGTCTGTGGCCTGAGGTCACCCTGGAATTGAAGAGGGGTTAGCAGGTTGGGGGAGAGGCTGAGAGAAACTAGAGGAGACCTAGGAGTGGGTCCTGATGAGGCAGGTGGCAGGCAGGTGTGGTCCTCCTGTCTTAGGTGTAGGGAAGAGAGGGTACCCAAGGGGCCTTGCTGAGCCAGGAGCTCCTGTTCTCTGCTTTAAAGTCTTGCTAGCCACTGCCTGTGAGACTTGCTGATCCTCCTGGAGAGGATGCACCATGGGAGTGGTGCCCTTGAGCTGGCTCTGGGTCTGCCCCCCTTCCTGCCCTTCTGGGCTTACCCGAGATCTTCAGGTACTGTGTGTGCTGTCCCTTTGCCTCCAGGTAGGTATCCCTGGGGCAGTGCACAGCTCTGGGTGCGGTTTACTCATGGCTCCCTGCACTGTAGGTTGCCAGAACAGCTTGCTTTTGCTTTTTTTTTTTTTTTTTTTTGTGGAATCAGGGATTGAACTCAGGCCCTTGTGCTTGCCAGGGTTTTTAAAATTTATTTGTTTGTTTAGCAGAACTGGCGATTGAACTCAGGCCCTTGCACTTGCCAGGGAAGTGCTTATTCCACTGAGCCATCTCCCCGACCCCTTTTTTTTGTATTTAGGACAGGATGCATGGGAGCCCGTAGTTCTGTAGTTCCTGGATGGGGATTCAATGTGGGAGTGAGGAGACAGGGCAAGTGCTGTATTCTTTCTGCTATGCTCTGGTTTTAGTCTTGGTGAGAGACCCAGGTGAGACCCAGAGAATCATGGATGGTACAAGTTGCACAGGACCTAGCCTTGTCCCCAGAGCCTGCCCATCCTTTTTTCAGGAGCCTTCCTCCTGGCTGTGTAGCTAGGTTCTGGGCACTCCTCCCAGGAGTGGCACTGTGTCTGGCTTTGCAAAGGGCAGGCAGGCCAGACAACCCACTCTTCTCCTTTGACTAAGCCCACTAGGCTGGGAAGAACCAGCTGCCCCTTGGAGGCTGAGCTCCCACTGGAGCAGCTCAGGGCTGCTGGCGTGGGGGGACTTTGAATGGTGCCCTCTGAATAGCAGAAGAAGTGGTAGACAGCTTCAGGACAGGCCTGTGGCTCTGCACTGGGACCAAGTTCCCCCCTGTGTCTCCCCTTTGATGACTTCTCTTTGGGGATTTCTGGGCATTACAGGTTTTAACTGGTGTTCTGTAGTCTCACTGGTTAGGGCAAGTGATTAGAAGCAAAGGAATCTTTACTTTCAAGCAGGTTCTAGTCTTTCTCAGCTTTGGCAAGAGAATTTGGGTGATCTTTCTAGTGAATCCTCTTGTTTGGGGGAGTTGGAGAGGGTGTCCAGATAGCCATCTAGTGAGTGAGCTTAGGGACCACTCTGAGAGTCTTCTCTTTGTTTTTTTTTTTTGACTTTTTGAGACAGGGTCTCACTATGCAGTTCAGGCTGGCCTTAAGCTCACTTTGTAGCTCAGGCTGGTCTTGAACTCACAACAGTCCTCCTGTCTCAGCCTCCCAAGTACTGGGATTACAGGCCTGCGCCACCACACACGGCTGAGAGTTTTTTCTTTGGAAAACCCTTGTACAGTCTTCTAGACTGCATTAGTTCTCACTTCAAATTTTAGTGATTTTAATTTTAGTGTCACGTGGGTGTAGTGGACTTTTAACTGGTGATCAGTTTGTTATACCCTGCTGAATTAAACTAGCGTGGTGATGGATGTGGGAGGCCCACCTGAGGATTGCTGCCAGCAGCGTAAGAGACAGAACTGGAGAGGCTGTTGAGATGCTGTTAGGGATGCTATTTGGAGAAGCTGTTGGAGATGTTGGAAGCGGCCCTTTCTCTTGGGCCATTCTGCTGGAGGACCTTGTCATGCTGAGGCATGTTGCTTCTTGGCTGCAGAGCGGACAGTGGTGCACTGTTCAGTCTTCTGGAGAAGACATTAACTTTCCTGATAGGAACTCAGCTTTCCTCATTGTTAGAGGAGCTCAGGATCTCACTGTTGCTGAGGATGGCTATAGTACTTTTGGGGGAGCTCTGGTGCTTACCTTGAGCATTGGTTTTTGGCTCCAGTTCAGATCCCTTAGCCTGCTAGCACAAATCCTTTAACCTGCGGCACAGACTTTCTAGCTTCCACCACTGGCCTTTGGGCCTTCCCAGTACAGATCTGTGAAGCAGACCAATGTGACACATTGCCATGGGCTCTAGGCCTCCAGTTGAACTTGGAGAGGTATTATGGACTGTAGGTTTTTAGCTGGGCTAAAAAAGAGTGTATTAGGAGCCAGGCCCTCGGTTGGAGTCTTTGGTGTGGACAGATTTTCTGCACTCTTTGTATATGATTTTTTTGGGTGATTATTAAATAATCTTATAAAATGTGTTCTCTATTGTAAAACAGGAAAAAAAACCCAAACACAACAGTGGGTTTAGGTTTTTTCTGTTTTGTTTGTTTTTTGTTTTTTTGTGACAGAATCTCACTATGTAATTCAGCTGGCTTTAGACTCTTGGCAGTCTTCCTGCCTCAGCCTCCTGAGTGCTGGGATGACTGGTGTGTGCCTGGCTGTTTACTGACAGTCAGGGACTTCCTTTTTATCTTTTTAAAATTGAGATAAGGCTTAGCTAGATAGTCTAGATTAGCCTTTAATTTACTATGTAAGGGGCCAGGGAAATGTCTCAGTAGAATAAGCACTTGCCTGGCAAGCTCAAGGGCCTGAGTTCAATCTCCAGTTCCTCAAAAAAAAAAAAAAAAATTTACTATGTAACCCAGACTGGCCTAAACCTAGTCCCCTGCCTCACTCAGCCTGGTGGGATTCCAGGTGTGTACCACCAACCCTGGCTTGAGGTGGCATTGAACTTGATGTACACTATATATAGTATGCACAGATCAGCCCATCAGGGTGCCCAAAGTGAACGTGTTCCTAGAGTGGGTCACCCAGATAAAGAAGCAAATACTCTCACATCCCACTCTCTTGGAGCTTCCACCATCCCCAAGGAACATTGTGCAGATGGAGCCCTGCTTTCTATGGTCTCCTTCATCTGGCCACTTTCCTCCATTTCTGGGGCCATTGGGTTGGTACCAGTTCAGTCTCAGCATTGAGTAGCATTCTGTGGACCTGCAAGCTAGGCTCTCTTCTCAGTTTTCTATATGTGTGATTGGTAAACACACACTCACATAGCTGCAGGATGGGTGCCGAGGAGTGGAATTGCCAGGTCACAGGGTGACTGTTACTAGGGTAGGTCCTGCCCTACTTCAACTTTCTGAAACTGCAGCACTGTGTCATGTTCTGGAGCAGTGCACGAGCGTGCCTGTCTAGCATGTGGTAGGGTTCAACTCACTTCCGATGTGCTGTCCTGTCCCTGTGTGGTTTAAACTTACATTTATCTTTTTGGCATTGAAGTTATAAGCATCTTTTCATACTTTCTGCAATATGCCTCATCAACTGTTTTGCCTCTTCTCTTTTTATTGGGTTGCTGGTGACTTTTCCTGCTGACTTCTAGGAATTTTTTAGTGTGAGGGTGCTGAGAATTGAACTAGGGCCACTTACATGTTAGGCAGGTGGTTTAGCACTGAGCTGCATGCTAACTGGTTTCTAGGATTTTTTTTTTTTAGATAAAATATCGCTATATAGCTCAGGCTAGTCTTGAACTTGTGACCTTCCTGCCTCAACCTCCTAAGTGCATTGGAGGAAGGACTTACCTAGCCCCTTGGGGAGGGCAGGGACTAGCTGGACTGGGCCATGAACTGCCTTGTGCCCTGTCATCCAGACTCAGTCTGAACCCTGGACTGATGACAAGGTATTCTTGCTAGAAATCTGGGTTGCCCCAGACAGCTGCTTCTGGGTCTGTTTTTCAAACTGGCGCAATATGTTTCAAACAGTTTTTATCTTTTAAGTCTCCTTAGCTTTCCAGTTTCCTGTCCCTCCTGTGGAGGCCTTAGAAACACCAGTTACAACATGTAATAGTGTAACTCACCAGAAGGAGTGGCTGAGATAGGGACATTTGGACTGGGACTGAGATGTGATTGAATTATGGTACAAGCCCTAAGAATTTTTATGTGGAGTTGAAAAGCAAGTCCTATAATTCATCATATTTAGGCAAGTTGTGTCCCCACTTCACTTTGGATTGTGGAGAGATCCCTCCCCCACACCTCAGTGCATGCCCTGCAGCCTGGCTTCCCAACCTGCCTTACCCTGTGCACACCCCACTCCTGTATCCCACCTAGCACCTCCCTGCTTGTTACTCACCCCCGTAGCCCCCCAACCGGCACCACCCTGCCTCCCCCAACCCCAGACTGGTGTAAAGCTGGCCAGGATTCAGCCCTTGATCCCAGCTGCAGCAGCCAAGGTGCCTTGCTTGTGTTCCAGGGGGAAAGTGGTTGCTGTAGAAACAGCATCTGTGGGGAGTAAGAACTACTCTCCAGGCTCCAGGGCTGTTTTGATTCCACTGTAAAGAGTGGCTCTGTCTGGAAAAAGTGCACATTCGCCCTTTCAAGGACAGTCCCTGCCCCCTGCTGCTGCCCTGCCAGCCCTAGTACATTCTTGTACTCATTTGAGTTTTGGAGTCTTGACCCAGGCAGGTGCCTTCTGCCCTGAGAGTGAGAGCCAGAGGACACTGTGAGGAGTCAGGATGGGGAGTGAGGACAGTGATGTTAGACTGCCTGAGGAGTGCAGTGATAACTTGGAGGTAGAAGTTAGGTTTTTTGGTATTTTTGTTTTGTGGTGGCGTGAGGGGGTGGGGGTTGTACTAGAGATTGAAGGAAGAGCCTCACACTGAGCTACATCTCCAGACCTTTTAAAAAACACTTTTGCAAAATGAAGCACTTTTTGAGACAGAGCCTGACCAAGTAGCCTAGGTTGTGCTCAAACTTGCAATCCTTCTGCCTCTGCCTCCCAAGAATGTTAGGTTTAGAGGTGTGTGCCACCACACCCACCTTGGAGGTGGAAACTTTGAGTCAGGTGTAGACTTAGGTAACCCGCTTCTTCTCTGGATTGGCTGATGAATCTTGGTCCCTGCTAGCCTCTGTGCTCTGGCCACATCCTCCCAGAGCCTGGACCTGGCCACAGTGCTGGAAAGCCCATGAAGAACTCAGTAGGGCTGGAATGAGGAGGGGGCAAGAGCAAGACAGCAGGGAATGAGGGTGCTTTCCCTAGCCCCTGAATGCTGTGACTAGCTGCCTCTGATGGAACTCAGGTGGGCAAGGGTACAAGGATGAGGTCTGCCTCCAGGGGACTTGGTGCCATATTGTGAGGGACAGAACATGTGTGCATGGTAGAGCTGTCATGTGACCCTTTGGGGCAGTGAAATGGCATCATCATGAAGAGACAAGAGTGCCAGCCTCTGTCATCTTCACATGGTTGCACCATCTGATGGTAATCTGTGCCCGTTGCAGGTGGAATTTCCTGTCACACAGTCCTGCATTTCAGGTCATCCTTTAGCTCTGAGAAACCAGAGATCATCCAGGGTCCCACGGCAGGCACTCTGTAGAGCGAGGCCTGACCCCCGATGGTCAGCCCCGTCAGCCTTTCAGCTGGAAGCATGAGTGTGTATAAGTGAGGATTGTCAGAGCTTGCTGACGTACTATCTCCCTCTATAAATAAAGATGCTGGTCTTGACTTGTAGTTCAGATTGGTTCTCATTAACATCTTATCCCTTGTAGATCACACCAGAGGAGGCAGCATCTTGCTTTCCCTTTCAGACTGTGATAGTCTAAACAGCAGCTGATTAGAGGTTAAAATAGTCTTCTTGTCTCCCAGGAGCTTCAGTTTATCTGTTGCTCTGTAAACCTCTGACTTGCCTGAAAATTGACTTGTGAAGAATTTGACTTTCTAAATGTGGGTGCCAGAGGTTGGGACCCAGTATTTTTCATGCTCAGCTCCATGGTGGGGTAGTAGGAATGGGAAGGTGTCCCTCAGACCAGGTTGAGGGCCTTGGCATGGTGTCTCAGCTGCTGGCCTTTGTGGTATTCAGGAGACTTGGGGAAATGTGGGGCACACACTCACAGAACCCTTATCTAGCCTTCACTCTGGCTTTTCCATTTGCAAACTAGGCATCAGAATCTTTGCCCTGTTTGCATGCCAGGGTCTTTTTTTTTTTTTTTTTTAATTCCTTTATTTATTACAGTGTCTCGCTACACATCACGGATTCTTTTTTCATGGGGGTAGGGTGTGAGCTCAGCCGGCCCTGAGGGGAGGGGCTGGCATGGCATGTGATGCTGGGGCTCGAACCGTGGTCCCTGGGAGGCGCTCCAGACCGCTGAGCCATCTTGCCAGCCCATGCCAGGGTCTTTTGCAGTCAGACAGAATATGGAAGGAGAGTGCTCCGGCCCTACTTTGTTATGAAACTACTATTATGAGCTCTGTGTGCCAAAGCCTCAGCTACAAGCAACAGAAATCCACTCTGGCTGGTTTTGGAAGAAAATTAGATGTTGTATACACTGGTTTGCTGAGGGAGAGAGTGTGCAAGCCATCAGCTTGAGTCCAGAGACTGGTCTGCCGTCCTCTTGACCCATACTGCCTGGGTCTTTGTGGACCTCAGAAACACATTTCCTGGGAAAGTGTTTCTTTTTACTCATGCTCCTAGCTGAAAGGCTGACGGGGCTGACCATCGGGGGTCAGGCCTCGCTCTACAGAGTGCCTGCCGTGGGACCCTGGGTGATCTCTGGTTTCTCAGAACTGAAGGATGGCCTGAAATGCAGGACTGTGTGACAGGAAATTCCACCTGTAGCGGGCACAGAGCACCATCAGATGGTGCAACCATGTGAAGATGACAGAGGCTGGCACTCTTGTGTCTTCAGGATGATGCCATTTCACTGCCCCAAAGGGTCACATGACACCTTCACCAAGCATACATGTTCCACCACCCTCTGCTTGGGCTCTTTGCATTGTATGAGTTTTTTCCTCTGTTTCTTCTTTTTACAGGGGGTCAGGTACCAGACCTTCACAGATGGTACATTCTTAGCCCTTAAGACTTTCTTAATTTTGAGACAGAATCTTATTAAGCCACTGAGTTGCCCAGGGTGGGTTTTAACATGCAATCCTTGTGCCTTGGCCTCCCAGAGTGCTGAGATCACAGCTCTGTGGCACCATATTGAGCTTCTACATGGTGCCACCAGAGCCCACTCCTGTGATCAGACTGGCCCTTGGACAGTTGAGCACTTCCTCCTCTGGGTCTCTGTGCCCTGGCTTACCCTTGAAGAGGATGTGCTCCAGGTGTGAGAGCTGTGAGCAGATTCTCCAGCTGGTGGACCTAGCTCACTCCAAACCAGATGCCATCTGGGGCCTGTATAACACCCCCAGCTATGGTCTTCTTTTCCTCATTATCTTTGAGGATGGATAGGGGCCCATTCTTCTTTCTATTGTGCAGAAAGCACACCGGAGGCTTTTTTTTTTTTTTTTTTTTTGATATATTTAGTCTATAGGGTCTCTCATAGATCAGACTTGTAGTGATTCTCCTGTTTTCAGCCTCCTCAGCACTGGGATTACAGGTGTGTGCTATCACCAGTCTCAATCGCAGTCTCAGTGCCCTGGGGGCAGGGCCGGCACAGCCCGCTGGGGATCAAACCCCAATCCCTGTATCTGCCTAAGTAGGCACTTTAGTCTACTGAGCTCTCTGGCCCAGCCCAACCTGAAGCATTTTGGAAGTGTGGCATAATCACATAAACATGGTTTCTGTGTGCTGTGAGCCATAACCCCTATCTGTGCTAGGCCTGGTTTTCTGAATGGGTGATGCCACCTGATTCCACTAGTTGTCATCAAGAGAATTGTAAGCAAAATGCATAGCACTGTGCAGCTGGAAGGAGCTGCCCTCTGCTGCTCTTGAGCTTCAGAGGTGGCCTGAGCCACATCCGGCTTGTTCTTTTAGTGGCCTAATCATTGACCTTTGCCTTTTCCTTTCTGGCCTTTGATGAGTGTTGTTTATAAATAACACCCCAGTCAGCTGTTGCCACCTCCCTGACCTGCTGGCAGACCCTGACTGCATCTGACTGCACCCTGTCCTTGCTGGCTGCTCAGTGCCCTCCCACTGCAGTGGTGCCCTTGGGTGTCCCTATGCTCTCTGCCTTGTTGTCCCTACTCCTCCCAGGGACCTTGGTACCCCTTGCTGCTTGCGTGGCCTGGATGTTCCCTGGTCACTCCGGGCAGCCTAGGCTTCATCTTTTCTTTTGGGTCCTACCACCCCAGTCACTCCAGTCATCTGATGATGGTCCCTTCACTGTCTCCTTTCCTGAGCCCTCCCCATCTACTCCCACTGCAACAGCAGGTTTGTCACCATTCTGTCTGCAAGATGACAAGGCTTGGAAGGCACTAGATAGACACATGAATTTGGGAACTGATTGGGCTGTAATTTTTCTCAGGGGAAAGCATTTTTATCTTTTAAGACAAGTTTGGGGGCTAATCTGAAAGTCTGTATGCTGCGGCAATATCACTGACAGGAGCTTTAGGAGAGATCGTGAAGTTAGTTGTTTACATCTGGTGCTCAGGCATGAACTTGGGGTGCTTTGACCTCTGTCCACATAGAAGAGATGTAGGCATTTCAGTTGGACCCATGCTTTGAGGAAGCCTGGATCGTGCAGGTGCTAGGAGCCCTGCCAGAAGCCAGGATGTACTGTGGCTAGGAAATGTTTCTCCTTCCAGTAATTTGTGGCTCTTCCTGTGTATCTTTTGGCCCAGCTCTCTTCAAGGTACTTCTGCCCATGTGAAGGACCATGGAAGCTGTCCGGCTCAGTGCCCTAGTTGCCAGACACTTAAGGGTTACTGTCGGCAGTTATCAGGAAATTGTTGGGGCCCCCAGGATGGGTGTACAAAGGCACATATGGCAAGGGTATGCGTGTGGAGCAGAGGAGTATTGTTTGCAGGATTCCCTGCTGAGGTGTTCATCCCTTGCTGTTGGTTTGCACTGGATGATGCCACCCTGGCTTCTATCCTGGCTATTAGCAGGTACTCATGGAGAAGGGTGTGTCAGCCCACCATCTGAGCCTGGTGGGGAGGAAGTGCTGGTGGTCGTGAGTTCTGCTTTGTGGCAGAGGTGGCTTTCTCCTCTCAGAAGAAGGAAATGGTAGAGCAGGGTGAGAGGGCAGAAAGCTGCAGCTCTGCCCCGAGCTATATCCTCAGCCCAGCATTGGTTCATGTCCTTCTTCTCCCACCCTTCTTTGCTTACTCTCCCTTTCTCTTCCTCCTCTGCTCCCCACTCTCTTCTTTCCCTTCTGGTCCACTATGTGCCCCAGGTTGGCTTTGAATTCCCCATCTCTTGCCTCAGCTTCTAATTGCTGGGATTAGAGATGTGCACCATCATCCCTGGCTACCATTGGTCACTTTCCTCACTGCAGGCTTAGCCTCAAGGGCTAGAGTTGTTGGTGTTAATGTGGGTGACCTGGTCTGTGACATGGCTGCGGGTTCAGCTGTGTGTGTAGTGCCAGGCTGCAGGGGTCACTGGAACATGCAGCCCCAGACAGCCCTCATCTTGTCCTCCAGCAACACTGGCCTATTTGCTGAGAAAGGTCACTAGACATTGACCTGAGCACCAGCCTTGGCTTTCTGTCCTCTCGTTGAGCCAGGTGACCCTGGGACTCTGTTTAGGGTTTCAGTACGGTCAAGACAGCAAGCCACAGGACAGGTTCTTCTAGTTTCTTGTTTATTATAGAATCATTTTGACAACAGAACTATGTCATTTGAGCTCATGAAGTCTTGGGCTGCCTATACACATGGAGTTGCTGCAGCTGCAGCTGTGGCTCTGGTGTGGCTTGGGTGTGTGGACTTGTTGCCCTTGTGTTCCTGTGTGTATGTTCCTGTGCTTTTGTCAGGCTGCTGTCTTCATTAATCCTCTGGCCCTTGGCATGAGCGGCTAGCCTGCCCACCTGTGTCTGGTGGAGTGGACGCATCTGTGAGTTCCACTTCTCCCTGGATGGAAAACACAGCTATCTACACTGCTGCATACATTGCTCTCCTGTGGCCCATGGTGCTTTTCACGATTGGAGTTACTGTTCTGGGCCTCTTAATGATTGGAGCCTCTCTCTGAAAAAGACACCAGAAGAGCTGTCAACCTTGGTGTTGAGTGGAGGCACCAGGTGGGGGCAGGAGATAGGAGCAAAGAAGTGGGGGTGCCAGAGGGGAACAGCCAAAGCTTGAAAGCCACCCTGCTGTGGGTCCTGGCAACCCCAGGCTCTGTGGCTCCCCCTGGCTTCCTTAACTGCACTTGGTGGGCCTTCATTCTTCTATGAGAACAGAAAGGAATGCTGACCTTAGTCAAGTTTTACAGTGATTAATGGAAGAGTATTGATTAATATTACTGTCACCCAACTAAGTGAATTATGAGTTGCTTGGCATGCTTTTAACAGTTAATAAAAGTAACAACTGTTATTGTAGGCAATACAGTAGAACAGAACCGAGTAACATTTGGGTCCAGTCCTCCCTGACATGCCTCTTCTAATTTTTTGGAACCTTGTTAAATTTTATCTGTATTGCACTCCCAGGAAGTGCAGGATTAATTTTGCAAGCCAGGAGCAGGGTTGCTAGAACAGAGGGAGTACATCACCCAGGGTAAATGAGCAGGCACAGTGGTGGAAAGGACTGTGTGACAGCAGAGGATGGGATCTCTGGTGGCCTTTATCCCCACTGCCTTAAGCGCGGCCTGAAGGGAAGGGTGTGATGTGATGTGCACAGCACTTCATCCATGCCACAAGGGCAATGTCAAGCATGCACCCTGCAGGAGGTGTGGATGATGGAGTTATCAGAGGTCCCAGTGGTAAGGTAGGGACATCATGAGTCATTCTCTTGGTATCAGCCCAGCTGTGCTAGGCCATGAAGGGCAGGCCTCTCAGAGCTTCCAGTCTGGAGGAGACGAGGGTTTAGTGCCGCACAGGTACAGCAGGCAGAATGGATGTCTGGGGGTAGATATCATCAGAAGCCTGAGGAGAGCACCTTCCTGTCGAGGGTGCTGCAACCAGTCCAGCTTTCAGTGGAGTTTCTGGGTGGTTTAGAAATGAAGGATTCTGTGGAGAAGCCTTCTGGATATGAAGCCTGTTTTCCAACCTTGGGGCCTTACCCTGGATTTTTTTTTCCTTGACTCTTTCTGTGCTGGGATGGAACCCAGAGTCTTAGGCCTTCTAGATGAGCACTCTGCCTTTGAGCAACACCCCCAGCCCAAGAGACTCATTCTTACTTTGAGCTTTTTTTTGAGACCTAAATATTGAACCCAGGGGTTCTCTACCCCTGAGCTGTACCTCTAGGCCTTTTATTTTTTGTTTGGAGATAGGGATTTAGTAAGTTGCCCACATTAGCCTTGAACTATCAATCCTTTTAGGCTCCTGTGTAGCTAGAATTACAGATGTGCACCACCACACCTGACTAAAGTTTATTTAATTTTTTATTGGTAATGGGCAAATAATAACTGTATATAATTATAGGGTACAGTGTGCTGTTTTGCTGCACGTACCCATTATAGAAAAATTGAGCACCTGGCCTGTCAAGCTAATTCACACATCAGTGAATTCTTTTTTTTTTTTCTTCAGTGAATTCTTTGAGTTACCGTTATTTTGAAATATGAACTTGTAAAATGTACTTTTTAAGCATTTTTTTTTAGCAGTTTTGAAATATATAGTGCATTACTCACTGCTGTTGGTCACCATGCTTTGGAGTAGATCTGTAAACTCACTCTTGTGTGCTGGGAGCTTTCTACCCTGTGATTCACATACCCCACCCCCACTTGGAATTTGCTTGCCTTGTCTGCTTCTGAGTGTGACTGCTTTAGATTCCACATTTAAGCATGGTCACGCAGGCAGTGTCTCTCCATGCCTGGTTCCTCTCACTTTGCTTTGCATCACATCCTCCAGCTTGTCTGACCTGTTTGAAGTGATAGGGACTCTCTCCTTTCCCAGAGGAAATAGTATTCCATGGGTGCACGTGTGAACATGCAGAGTGTGTGCACATGCTGTGTTTTCTATATTCTTCACCCACTGATGGGCACTTGAATTAGTTCCTTTTGGAACCTTGTTTTTATAGATTAAAAGTGATCCCAAAAACCACTTTTGAGAAAGGATACCTTGTCCCAGTCACCTGAATGGTGTTACGTGCAGCCAGTTAGTTTAACAGTGACAGGCCATCTGGCTCACCATGGATCTTAATCAGTGTGGAGGCAGACTTGGGCAGACACTTGTTCTGTCTCTTGGGATTCCTGGAACTTGGACACAATCTTTTTTTTTTTTTTTTTTTTTTTTTTTGGTACTGGGAATCAAACTCAGGACCTTGCACTTGCTAGGCAGGCACTTGTGCTTCTGAGTGATATGCCCAGCCCCTCATGGGGTTTCTTGAACAGGGTAGGAGTAGGGAGTGAGAACAGTGGCTCATCCCCAAGGAGGAATAGAACATAGGCCTTGGGACACCCCAGGGTGCCAGGCTGTTTTCCAGAAGCCACTAGCTGGGGTCCTAGTCACCTTATTTAGTCCTCAGTCTGAGTTAGCAGGGGAGGAGACAGGCGAGTATGAGCCTTGGGAGGAAGGCCTGACCAGGACCTCCTCCTGCAGTGAGTCCGGGTGGGCTCTTCTGGCCTGGCTATGCAGAGGCACCAGTGCAAGCCTGCCGCATGGAGAGGAGCATGGGGAGCTGGTCTGCCCCATTCTCCATAGGATTTCTCGGGCATTGTTTCCCGTGGGGCTGGTGGAGATGAAGTCCTGGCAGTGGGAAGGGCCATGCTAGTCCTCTTGTGTCCCATCCCCATTCACAGGTTCCGGCCCAGTCTGTACAACTTCTCAAGACCCCGAGGATCTCTCAAAGCTGAAAACTAGAGGGAAGTGATAGAGTCTTGCTCATTCACTGGGTTTAATCCCCAATCCCAGTTTTTTTAGAAAAATAGAGGTACTGCTTGAAGCCCTGCCCTACTGTATCCTTCTGCCCCAAGTCCCCTCTGCCACACACTCCAGCCTACTGCCATCTCTGTGCCTTGCCCCATGGACTGCAGCTCCAGGAATTTGAAGAGCTAAGGTTCTCACTCCTCCATGTTGCACCTCTTCCCTTGGTGCCGTCCACTCCAAGCCTTCCTGGGTACCTAGGCCAGAAGCTGCACCCTGCTGTGTGGCCAACCAGTCAATATTTGTGGACTAACAAAGATAACTCCTTACCCAGTGGCAGGCTGCCTTTTCAGGAGATTTGTGGCAAGACTAGGACCAGGACTGACCTGGGGCCAGCTCTCCTATGCTGCTGTGATGCAGCAGGACATCTGTGGGCCTGTGGTCTTGGCCATGGAGTGTGGACATTGGGTTTCTACAAGGAGCCCTTCTGCCTCTGTCTGTCCAGGCCCACCCTAGTCTGCCTCAAGAACACTGCACTGGGGCCAGGGAGATAGCTCAGTAGAATAAGCACTTGCCTGGCAAGTACAAGGTCCTGAAGTTCAATCTCCGGTACCACAAAAAAATAAAAATAAAATAAAAACCTAAAAAAAAGAACACTTCACCCCTCGCTTTGTCTCTTAGCCCCACCTTCTCTTGTCAAAAGTGCCTTGGTTCTCCCAGGAATCCTGTCTGGCTCTTGGTGCAGACTCCTCCCTTCTCCCCACAGCCTGACCTAGTTCTGGCCTCTTATCTGCAGTCCTTATCTCCATTTTCTTACTGGGCACTTTTGTTTTTCTCTGTTCACAGCCCTTTGGGAATGGTTGTACTTGCAGAACTGAGGCCCTTAGCAGGCCTCAGCTTCCAGCCTGGTGGTCCATGGCCTCCCTGCCCTGTGTCTGAGCCCACCTCTGAAAGAGCCCTTAGCCTTCAGAGTTCCTTGCACATTTCACCTGATGGTATCCAGGGCTTGGTGACATTATTCTGCCTGCTCTCAGGACTGCTGAGGTAGGAGACTTGTATCTTGGCCCTGCTGCCTTCTCTGCAGCCCTGACCTTCCTGCCAGGGCCCAGTTCTCTTTGCCCCTCTGGTCCATTCACTCAGTCTATGGCTTTTTTGATTCCTCTTATAATAGGGCTGTGATGTCACCTGTGACTGTCCTTGTTCTAGTTGATGGGGAAACCAAGGTGAGGTGGGTGGTATAACCTGCCCAAGGCCACAGCTGAGACAAAGCAGAGGTGGACTTCCCATCTTGAGCTGTGGCACTGCTGTGCCCTGCTTGTAAGCCAAGTGAGGCCTGTGGGTGCAGAGAAGGAGACATCGCGTGTCCCCAGGAACTTGCATAGGGGTCAGAGCAGGTGGCCTAACTGCAGTCTCTATCAGAGGGAACTGCTGTGTCTAGCCAGGGGGGAGGTGGCAGACAGCCCAGGGCTTATCTTCCCATCTGGAGTGAGTCAGGCTCCTGTTGCTGCCCTACTGCCTTGGTGCCCTTGGGTCCCAGCTCCCAGTGCACTTGTAGGAAATTGCCACACCCTAGAACCCCAGAAGTTGGGGGACCTGCTCCTCCTCAGGCACTGTATGCCCATCTCCCTGTCTCTGATGTTCCTTCTCCCTGGGCTCAAACCTTTACCTCTTTGTAGAGGATGAGGGTTTGAGGCCTTTTCTCTGTCTCTCTGTGTGTTTGTTTTTAAATGGAGTGAACCCAGGAGTATTCTGGGCCACATCCCTGGCCCTTTTTATTTTCTATTTTATTTTGAGTCAGGGTCTTACAAAGTTCCTCCAGGCCCGTCTTGAACCTTTGGTACTCCTGTCTCAGCCTCCTGAGCAGCTGGATTACAAGCAAGCGCCACCACTGCTTTCTTGTTTTTTCCTGATGGTTGTGCTGGGGGCTGATTCCTGTGGAAATGTCAGCAGCCCTCTCAGGCTGGCCTGTTGTCCTGGGGGTTGGGACTTGTTCTGCACCTGAGCTCTGTTGTGCCCTGGCTGGCTCAGGAATGGGCTAAGCCTGGGAGGAATGTGGCTCTGCTGAGAGGTCACAGCTCTCTGCTCCCAAGGCAGTCCTGGGCAAGCCTCAGGCCAGGGAGAGGCTGGTTCCTTGTGTCCCTGCCTCCAGGACAGTAACCTTGAGCAGGTAGTCACAAGCGCAATAGGCTGGGTTTGTGAGTCCTTTTGGTCTGGGCCCCCTCCCTATCCTGGTCATTCTGGCCATCCTGGCCAGCCAGCTGGATGGGTCATCTTTGCAGTTTCCCCTTGCAGCACACTGTATCTTGTGGTGGCCACTTGTCCCCCAACCAGACACCGAGGACTGAGTGGAGGGTTGCTTTTTCCCTGGAGCCCCATCCCTTGCTATGGTCCTGGGGTGCACAGCACTCAGGGTACTGAGCAAATTGTCTCCACTCGCTCCTCTGTTTGCACTGAAGTCCTTGGGGTGCCTGCTTTGTATGCCCCTGGCCCAACGCAGAGCCTGCAAAGCAAGGTGTGGGGGCTATGGGAGAAGGTGGATCTTTCCTCGACCTGGTGGGAAGGACAGTGGGAGGGGTCAGCAGCCACTCCCCCTACTGACTCCCTGTGAAGCACTGGTAGCAGTGGCCTTACTTTGGTCTGCAGTGAAGCTCCATGCTCTCCCACTGTCCTGTCCCCTATAGCTGATAGTCAGCAAGTGATGCCTCCCTCAGAGTAGGAGCTGAGGAGCAAGCCCATCATCACAGGTCTGAGGAAACGGGGGAAACTCATCCAAACCAGACAGAGCTCTAACATCACCGCAGGGCCTCACAAGCATTAAAAGGATAATAAGGAACCTGCTGTCCTGTCTTCCCAGTGCTCTTGAAGACTGAGGCAGGAGAATTCCAAGTGTGAACCCAACCTGGGCAATTTAGCAACTCAGGCAGAGCCTGTCTCAAGGATAGATGTTGGGGAATGTTGTGTAAGTCATTTTATGCCAATAAACTTGGTGACAGGTGAATAGGCAGTCCTTGAAAGGCACTTATGAACAGTACTGACTCATGAGGAAACAGAAAATCTATATGGTCCTGTATCTGAAATCTTCTCATAAAGAAAACTTAAACTTCCAGCTGGGGATATAGTTCAGTGGGGTAGGCACCTGCTTGGCAAGTGCAAGGTTTGATCTCTGATACTGCAAAAAAAAAAAAGCACTTCAGACCAATGTAGCTTCATTGAATTTTCTAACATTTAAGAAACATTTGATACCAGTTCTGCCCAACTATGATTTAATTTGGGGCCCTAGGGCTTTAACTGGGGTCTTGTGTATGCTAGCACCAGCACCCCTGAGCTGTACCCCCAGCCCAACATGTTATTTTATTTATTGACATTTAGAGATGAGGTCACACTATGCTGCTTAGGTGGCCTGAAAATTGAGTTCAAACAACCATCTTGCCTGAGCCTGTCCATGCTAGGACTGTAGGTTTGTGCTACCACACTTAGCTCTGTAATTCTCTCTCTCTCTTTTTTTTCCTGTGGTACTAGGGATTGAACCCTTAATTGCTTTCCAGATTTTTAAAAAATCTTTTATTAAAAATATTTATTTATTTATTTATTTATTTATTTGGTATAGGGTCTCTCAGTGCAGCTCGAACTCATAGTGATCCCTCTGTCTCAGCCTCCACAGTGCTGAGGTTACAGGCATGTACCACCACACCTGGTTTCCCAGTTTCAGTGGCTAGCATAGCATGCCCAAGTTCCAGGGTCGGCACCACATGTGGTACTGGGGAGCAAACCCTGATCCTTCTTTTCCCCCCTGTATTTAGCACACGATCTACAGGGTCTCACAATGTAGATTATATGAGGACTCATATGATTCTTCTGTTTTCAGCCTCCCAAGTGCTGGGATTACAAGTACGTGCCACCATGCCCAGTCTCTATTGCCATCTCAGTGCACCCCACGGGCAGGACCGGCAGCACCACAGAGATCAAACCCAGGCCACTGTGGTCTGCCTAAGCAGGTGCTTCAGTCAGCTGAGCTATCAGGCCCAGCCCTTGAAACTTGAGAAGGATTTCTTTTTTATTTTGCTTTATTTATTTATTTATTTTTTGGTTGGCTCTGGCTTCCTTAGGGGCATGAAACCCTGGTCCTTGAGCTTGCCAGGCAGGTGCTTAGTCCACTGAGCTATTCTCCCCAGCTTTTTTTTTTTTTTTTTTTTTTTTTGGTCTTTTTGAGATGTGGTTTCACTATCTAATTCAGACTGGCCTTGAACTCACTTTGAAGTCTAGACTAGTCTCAAAATTGAAGTGATCCTCCTGCCTTAGTCTCCTGAGTACTAGGATTACAGGCATGTATCACCACACCTGGCCAAATCTGCTTTATTTAATTTTTTCTTTTCTTTTTTTTTTTTTTGATGCAGAGTCTCATAAAATTGTGTAGTCTGGGCTTGAATTTGTGATTCTCCTGCGTTAGCCTCCCAGAGTACTAAAATTATAGGTATATTCCACCATCCAGCTTCTAATTTTATTTGTGAAAGAGTTGTCTCTGGTAAAAGGGTTTCAGATATTACAGAGCAGTCAGGCTTTGTTGGGCCAGAGCTGTTCCTGAGACCCCTGCAGTCCTGTGACAGAGGATCCTCCTTCTACTCCTAGGAGCTGAAGCTGGTGGAGAGAGGAGCTGATAGGTGAGGGGTCAGGGTGGGATAGTCCTGGCTCTGGGTGGCCCCCAGAGACACCTGCACTGATGAAGATTTGGACATGAATAGGAATAGCTGCTGGCTGCCCAGAGCAGCGGGGACCTTTGCCTGGAGTCTCCAGGGGATAGGAGTTGCTATCCTCTAGGGGATGGGAGCCAGTGAGGGCTGGAGCAGAGAGCACTGAGGGCAGTGCTGTCTGGGGGCAGGCAGGAAGGGGAGCAAGTGGGGAGATGGAGAAGCAGCTTCGTTCTCCAGAGCAAACACTGGTTGGCTGGCTGGCTGGAGTGGAGGACAGGCACAGAGGTTGTTTAAGGGACCCAGAAGGTCAGGTGTCTTGGATCCCAGGGCACGGGACACCCTGCTCTGCAGCTTGGTCTGGCTGTGGCCAGATCTGACTCACGTGGGAGCACAGGAAGGCAGGTGAGGTCAGAGCCCTTTATAGAGATGGTGCTGCTGCTCTTGACAGGCAAGAGGTCCCGGCCGAGACCGGAAAGAACTTGACCAACCGGCAGCCAGCTCAGACAGGTGCTGTGGCTTTGGTTGGGCACTTTCCTTTTTCCTTTGCCTGGCAGCTGTATCCTGGCTTTGCCCACAGGTTGAACAGGACCTGGAATGAGTGAGCACGGGGTTCCCAGTTCTGAGCTGAGTGTATAGCTGGGTGGAGTCATGCTTTGTGACCTAGACCAGGGTCAGTGCCCCAAAGACTGTCCTCTCATGCATGCTGGGTCCCACCTGAAAGTTACTACCTAACAGTTTGGGGACTCTGCCCATTGCCTTTGTGGCCTGCTCCTGTCATCTGTGTGTCCTTTATTTGAGCCCCTGCCTGCTCAGCATCCCAGGCAGGTGTCTTCCTTAGTCTCTGCCATCCACAGCACTGGGGCTGCATCCTGCCTGCCAGTGGATGGGCTTTTTTTTTTTTTTTTTTTTTTAATGTCATTTAACTACTTGGGTATTTTCTCATTTGTTGATGAATAACTTGGATGTCTCAGGGTGGTGAGAGGTGGGAGCCTGGCTGAGTCTGACTTTGCCCAGGGTTGGCAGGGAACCTGGTGTTGGCAGTGACAGGGCCTGAAGAGAAGACTTTCTGGGGAAGATGCACCTGCTGGTTGAGCCTTTAGCAGGGCAGGTGCACACCACAGCTAGCCTGCAGGCCCGTGGGGATATAGGGAACACTAACCTGTCTTCTGTGAGGGCTGTGCTCCCTGCTGACCTCCCTCCTACTTCTGTGGTCATCAAGCTCAGCCTCATGCACACAGCTGGGTGCATGCTAGTCGGGCAGCTGATCCACAGCAACAAGATTGGAAGCAAGCCAGCTCAGGGCTGCTTTGTGCTGCAGGTAGAAGGAGTGGGTGGTGTCCTTCTGTTTGGGTATCGGGGCACCTGAGAACAGGCACACCATGCCAAGAGGGACATGAACAGAACTTCTTTAGGCTAAAAAGGTGCAAAGAGATGGGGTACACCTGCATCCCAGCTGTGCAGGGATGATGGGGCTGAGGGTCATTTGAGTCCACAAGTTACACATTAACTTGGGCAACATGGCAAGATCACATCTTGGGAAACGTCAAAAACAAAAAGTGGAAAAAAAAAAAAAGTGGGAAGTGGCAGGGACTGGCCAAAAGAACTAGATTTGGGAGAAAATTTTCCCATAGAAATCTCAGAAGAGGGGCCAGGGAGATGGCTCAGTAGAATAAGTGCTTCCTTGGCAAGCACAAGGGTCTGAGTTCAGAAATCTCAGAAGAATTCCCTTTGCCTCTGTCTCCCATAGTTCCTTAAAGGGAACTAAATAGCATTTCTGTCTGGGTATGACAATGTGTGCCTATAATCCCAGTACTGGAGGCTGAGGCAGGAGGGCCAGCCTGAGCTATGTAATGAGTTCAGGGCTAGCCTGAAGTATGTAGAAACCCTGTCTCAATCCCCTACCCACTGGTATTTCTGGAAAGGCCTCAGGCCTGTAGGGGAGGTTAGGAGGCCTGAGCTCTATTTCAACCCTGGATGCTGGTCCATCCCCATCTGCCCTGGCTTCCTGTAGACCCCTGAGGGTGGATGGCTGTGAACATGGGCCGTATGGCCCACCCAGCTCCAGGTCCCCCTGCCTGCTAGACTCTAAAGCCACCAAGTGTTGCACCGTGAGGTGCTGGAGTGAGTGGCTCCCAAGGTGTCTGATCTTTATCAGCTTAGTACGCCTGGGTTGGAAATGGAAGTGGCTGTCTGAGCAGTAGTTTTCTCCTTTCTTGCAGGACAAGGAAGATGGAGAGCCGAAGACCAAGCAGCTCCGAGACGAGGAGGAGGAAGGCGAGAAGCACAGGTTACACCCAAGTGCGGCACTCGGTGGCTGGTGGCTGCCCACTCCCTTGTCCAGAGCTAAGTGCCACACTTTTCCCCAAATCCTCCTCTTGTTGGCTGTCTGCTACTGTCCCTTTCCCCTTGTATTCTGTGTCACTGCAGAGTTAGGCCCTCTTTCTCTTTTTTTTTGTGGAACTGGGGATTGAACTCAGGCTGTTGCACTTGCCAGGGAAATGCTTATAGCACTGAGCTATCTCCCTGGTCCCTTCTTTCTCTCTCTTGAAGGTGAGCACTGCTTTGGTGACAGGGCTGTGTCCACCTCACTGCCACCTCAGTATATCCTGAGCAGCACTGTGTTCGTCCAGCCATGCTGCTCTCTCAGCATCCCCCCTTCCTTGACAGCTGACCTCAGCTCCAGGGCTGCTTCTCAGTTATCTTTGCTTACGTACCTCAAAGGTTTCTTTATATTGTAGATCTTACTCACTAAACACTGGTGTGCAGTTGAGTCACTGCAGGTTGCCAGACACAGCCCATGCGAGAGTCTGGCCATATTTCCCTCGTGGTCCTACGCAGGAGGTACCCCCATTCCCACAGAGCTTCAGAAATACCTGTGCAAGTGGGGTGCATGGTGGTGCAGTAGAGCACTTGCCTAGCATGTATAGGGTCCTGAGTTCGATCCCCAGCACCACCAGAAAAGTGTGGGCGAGGAAGAGCTAATAGGTGAATGTTTAAAATTTTAAACTTTATTATCACTAAATGACACAATGTCATGAATCCCCCTCAAAGTTCTCCCCCTCACCACATTAAACACACTTATCTGTCACTCTTGCTATGTCCTGCAGCTCTGGAGTCCTCTTTCCTGATGCCTACTTATGCTGTTGTGACTGCCCGGATGTCCAGATATGATTGAAAATGTTGAGCTTTCATGGTCATTTTGACTTCAGAAGAGCCAGATGGTGCCAGATCTGGTGAATGAGGTGGATGAGGACACAGCATTGTATTGTTATCAGCTGCCTTTCCTTTGGATGGGACTTGGTGGTGGCAGCATTCACTGTATTTTATAAAGCACACCTTATAATGACGTTCTTAATTAATTTTCTCTTTGCTGGGACAAATGTCCAATGCCCAAGGTTAAAAAAGGTTTATTTGGCTTATAGTTTACAGAGGGTTCAGTCTGTAGTTGGCTGGTTCCATGGCAGTGTGGTATGGCAGAGGGACGCTGCAGAGGAGAAACAGTGTGTGGCAGGCAGACGATAGCAAAGCAAGCAAGGGACAGGATGAGCCTCTTTTCTGTTCCTTATATTCAATCTCAGCTGAGATTAGAGCAGTTCCAAACCCACCAGTGGACTGATATAGTAATTACTCTTCCTTAAGCCTTGTACCCATAATCTCAGCCTTGCACCATGAACTGCAACATTACACTATTGCACTCTGGATTCAGCTGCCTCTGAAAAAGCCCCATCTATGACTGCATGAGGCTTTGTGGACAAACCACAATACTCAGGAAAGAAGACTCCAGAACTGCTACAGAAGGTAGCAGGATTGATGGAATGAGTGTATTCAAAGCAAAGGGGAAGTATTCTGAGGGAGATTCATGGCTGTATGTCTCCACTATAATAAATTTTCAGATATAAACTTTTACTGCATTTTTTTTTAAATCACATCCTTGTATATGGCAGTGAGCCAGGTGCACAACCTTCCTGTTTGATCAGCATCCCCATGTGTGATATCCCAGAGGCCCCACACTGTCTTTGCCAGTACCCCCATGACTTGGGCTCTGCTGTGGTCAGACTGATGGCCTTAGTTTCATCTGCCATGGGCAGCATCCTTCAGTCAGTGGGCTGTGCTTTGGGACCTTAAGGCAGCTAGCTGCATGGGCTCTCACGGCACCTCCTCACCCTGGAGCAGATCCAGACACTGTGCTGCATGTGGCATTGTAGGCTCCTTGTCCCCTCTGTGGTTTAGATGTTTGACAGTTGTGCTCCAGAAGGCCTTGATGCTGGGAATGGAAGTCCCCTGCTGGACCCTGGGGTTTCCCTTAGCCCCTGAGGTCCCTGGCTGGTGATGGAAAGGTGGCTGCCAAGTTGTCAGCTGTCTTCCCAGAGACCCCAGCTTGTGTGACTCATGGTGGGGCCTGTAGTATCCAGCATCTGTCATGACCATGTGGGACCGTTTGGTTTACTCTGGCTAGTTCTGAGGCTTTCATTCACTGGCCAGAGCACAAGTTTAGTGACCTGGTTGTCTTTGATTTGCTGGTTGTCTCTGTATTATTAGTATTTTTTTAATTTAAAATTTTGATACTGCAGATTGAACCCAGGTCCACTTGCATGCTAGACAAGCACTCTGTCACTGAGCTCCATCCCCAGTCTTTATTATTTTGAGATAGAGTCTTGCTAAATTGCTCAGGTGGCCTGTGATCTTCCTACCCCCCAGGTAGCTGGGGTTACAGACATGTCCCACCATGTTTTTTTTTTTTTTTTTTAATTCCTTTATTTATTACAGTGTCTCGCTACACATCACGGATTCTTTTTTCGCGGGGGTGGGGGGTGAGCTCAGCCGGCCCTGCGGGGAGGGGCTGGCATGGCATGTGGTGCTGGGGCTTGAACCGCGGTCCCTGAGAGGCGCTCTAGACCGCTGAGCTATCTTGCCAGCCCTCCCACCATGTTTTTAAAAAGGTGATCTCTTCTGAATCTCTTTATTAGGAAAGAAGTGTCCTTGGTTAGTGACAGGTGGAACAGACAGTAGGCTTGCATGTTGGACCATGTGGGTGGATCTCATGTGGTGGCCAGTGAAGAGCAAAATGGGCTTTAGAATGGAGGCCTGCACGTAGAACTGTGATGTGGGGGTCACTGCCCATACATAGTGCTGACCTCATGGTTGCTTGCCCAGTGCCCACCACAGACACTGCAGGCTGTTTACTGTGGGGAATGGATGTGATTTAGGAGCTGCACAGAGATGTGGCAGCATTTAGACTCTCCTTGTCTCCAGATGCACCCTAGGGAGGACAAGGAGTGTAGCTGCCAGGCCTGCTTTTAAAATTTTTTTAAATTTTTATTCAAGACCAGGGGTTGAACCCAGGGTGTTACACCAAATGCTGGGCAGGTGCTTTATCACCAGTGCCTCTCCAGCCTTTGATTTTGTTTTTAAAAAGGACAAAGAGAAGGGTAAACCTGTTACACATATGGCAAAATGCCGTTTTCATTGACTGGGGAGCCCAGCAGATGAGCTGTGTTCCTCTCTAAACTATTCAAAACTGAAAAGGAAAGAGGCCAGGCTTGGCCTATACACCTCCAATCCCAGCGCTCAGGAAGCTGAGACAGGAACATCACAAGTTTGAGGTCAGACTAGACTACATATAGCAAAACCTTGCCTCCAAAAAGAGAAAAAAAGTCTGGGCATGGTAGCACAGATTTGTAGTCCCATCATTCAGGACATTTAAGGCAGGAAGACCACTAGCTCTGGACTACTGACCAGAAGTCACAAGAAAAGACAGTGTGGCTTCAGGGCCACCCTCTGGAGGCTCTGGCAGGTGAGTTCTGTGCTTGCCCTGGGCTACTGCCTCACCAGCACCTGTGCCACCTGTATTTGCTGCCTGCCAGGAGCAGTGGGCTCTTCTTTTTTTTTTTTTTTTGTCTTTTTGAGACAGGATCTCACTATGCAGTTTAAGCTGGCCTTAAGCTCACTTTGTAGCTCAGGCTGGTCTCGAACTCAAAACAATCCTCCTGCCTCAGCCTCCCAAGTGCTGGGATTATAGGCATGTGCCACCACGCCGGACCAGTGGGCTCTTCTGACCAGAGCCTATCAGATCTAGGAAGGCTCTCTGAGAGAGCCAGACCCACTGGACTATACCTTTGACTCAGGTCTGTGGGCGGTCTCCTTGGAAAGCAGGGTGCCCAGAGGCTGTGTCCCCCTAGGGAGGGGACCTCACATTCATTTGTACCTCAAGTCTAGAACAGGACCCAGCAGGATGCTTCTGGATTGGAGCCTGGAGGTCACAGACCCGTCATAGCCCCCATAGTGGGGGAAAAGTGGTGACTTCCTGTTCCAGTGGAAGAATGGCTTCTGGGGGCCTTGGGGGTGGAGCAGCCTGCTCCCTTCAGGTTACCTGGGTGACCCAGCTGCCAGGCCCTCCAGAAGTGTCCTGATGAGTACAGGGCATGCTTGGGGTCATCTTTGGGAGAGCTCTCTTAAGGAGAACATGCCTCTCTAGAATCCGAGGCTGGAATTTGAGTAATGAAGGCCCAGAAGCCTGAAGCTGTAGTCTCACTAAGTGGGTGTGGTGGACCTTGCTGGGGAGGCATTGCCAGGGATCACAAGTTCCTCAGGTGTAACAGATCTTGCCTAGGCCTGGGTGGGCAGGCTGAGCTGTCCCATCCCTGGCCCAGCTCTCATGTGGTGGCAGGCTCTCCTCCCTTTCCTCTTCTGTTCTTCCTGCCCTATCATCCCACCCTGCCAGTGGCTCTGAATGCCAACTTCTGGGCACCAGGCACCCTCCAGATCACTTGGCATCACTTGCAGAAGCCTGATGGCCTCATACATACCACATAGACCTATAGCTGGTGACCAGGTCCATCGACCTGCATAGCTGATTCATCATGGTTTGTTTGTTTTAACCTATGGACATGGGGAAATAAATGTTGAGACAATTCCTGGTTCAGCAGTGGGCCTTGAAAGAATAGGAACTATAGATGGAGCAAGCTCAGATTGGGAAGCAGCTCCCCGGTTGATCCTAGGTTGAGCAAAACCTGTGACAGTGGCTCTGTGTGTATCCATGTATGCCCATGCATGCGCACGTGCACACATGCCTTGTATTCCAAAGAGAACCAGGCCATGGTCTTCTTGCTTCAAAACTGGAAACCTGTTTCCCGACTCACATGTGCTGCCCCTTTGGAACACAGTGCCACCCAGCAGAGGCCCAGTCTGACAGATGTCTGACTGCCACTCCTCTGTGGTCTGGGTCCTGGGGGTGGTATTGTATCTGTATGACAGATCCCTGACATCATCTTGACTTGGTGCACATTGCTTCACTCTAGGGGGAGCACCTGCATGCCCCACCCTGATTAGTTATCTCAGACCCTGCATTATCTTGGTCCTGTCTCAGTGTGGTGGGCTGTGGCTATTTTGCTGAAGCAGCAGCACAGAGATCTACAGCACTGTCACCTGACCCTGTTTCTCAGAAACAGACCTGAGAGTGCAGGAGAGAGTATTAGAGAGGACTGGTAACAGGAAGATGGTGACATCTCTCACCTTGTAACCAGTGCCTGGCACATCCCTTCTGTGTGAGAGGGGTAGGGCACAGTGGGGTACTTTCTGCATGGAAAAAGTCATGACATCCTGTGTTGTGACCCTCACAACAGGACTCTGGAGCCTGAAATTGCCATCTGCTCAGGGGCCAGGTGTGGTCTACATTTATAGGTGTGAGAACTGTAGTTTTGTCAGGCACAGTAACTTGGCTGAAATCTCCACAGCTGTAGGGCGTGGAGCTGGCAGTGGCACCTTCCCTGCTTCCTCTGAGGAGATACACAGGGTGGGGACCCTGAGATCACCCAGCCTCCCATAATGCCAGCGAGGAAACGCAGCTATCACGTCACCACCCTCTGCCTGTGAGTCCCAGGCCAGGTGTTTTGCTCCACCTCCTGGCCCTTGGTGGTCCCCAGCCACTCTGTCCTCCATGCCCTCTTGGCTTAGGAGAGGTGTGTCTTCCATGGTAGCAGGTGTGGGCAGTGTGCAGGCCAGGCTGCCTGCTGAGCTGAGTGCCATCTTTCCCAGAGTGGTCCCCAGAGGGAGGAGTAGGGGTGTATAGACCCCTCCCTGCACCTGGGCATGGGGCCCTGCATGGCCAGTGTGGCCAGCCGGCACTCAGCTCTGAGCCCTTGGGATTCATGTTAGTACCACATCCCTTTATTTCTTCTTTTTAGTTTAAATTGGTATTTATAGTACATTGAGGTTTTTCTAATTATAGAAAACAGAAAGTACAGGTTAATACCTACCTGTACATACAGTATGGCTTTAGAGCTTTTTTGTTTTAGACCTACTTTATGACTTTCTGATAAATACTTTCTCTATAATTCTCTGGCTGCTTACTGTGTACTGTATCTTTGTAAGAGCCATAGTTCCATTTGTTAGACCTTGACTTGGGCGTGTCAGCTGTTTCTTATCCTGTGAGCTCCCGTTGGCTGTGAGTTTTCAGGTAGGCTGGGTGTAGAGCTCAGCTGGCAATTGAGGTGACCAGGTAGGGTTCTTCAATGTCTTTTTTTTTTTTTTTTTTTTTTTTTTGGTGGATTGAACTCAGACCCTTGCATTGCCAGGCAAGCTCTTATTATACTGAACCATCTTCCTGGTCTCTCTTCAGTGTCTTGCGAAAGTGGCACAGGCAGCCTGGGCATTGCCAACACAGTTGCTGGCTCATTCTGAGCTATCCCTGTAGGGGCCACAGGAGGACCTTGTGGCTGCTGTGGCCTGGTGAACTTGGTGGCAGTAGTTATGGATCTCTATGGTGTGATCTCATTTCTGGACCCTGCTTCTTTTGGCTTTGAGTTTTGTTGTTTGTGTGTTTGTTTTCAGTGCTGTGGAATGAACCCAAAGGTACCCTTGTGAGCTACATACCTCTAGCCCTGGCCTCCTGTTTTTAAGGTGAGACTGTGACTGTTTATTTCTCAAGCTTTTTTATCTCTGGCACTTGCAACTCATTGTGACTTTGGAACTAGTGAAACATTCTCTGTAGCAGGGAAAGCTGAGAGGATGGGGATTTTGGGACAGAAAAGCGATTTCCAAGATGGTGCTATGGCTGAACTCCACAGGGGTGGCAGTGGCTGGATTTCCTCTCTCACTACCTGTACCCCTGGCCGAGCCCCTTCCACTGATGCAGCTAAGTAGCTCTTCACCTCTTCAGTGCTGGTCGGTCCCCAAGAAGACTCAGGGTTAGATTTTAGCTCTTGCTTAAGCTTCAATTTGATCACATCCGGGGCCTCTCTGGCTCATTTCTCCATCTACTAAGTGTCAGCTACCACCTCTGCTGTGTTGAAGGGTAGTCCTGGAGTGAAGGCCTAGGAAGCATGGGACAGGAGATAGGAAGTGATTTCATTACTTCATGCTGTCCTCTGCCCAGGTGGGTCAGAGCAGCCTTACTGGGGCTGCTAGAGGGCTGCCCACTGGTGTGGAGCCACTGGGCTCTCTAGAACTTTCATTATGCCAACCATCTGGTCTCCCAAAAGAAAATGTTAGTTGCCAAACCAAAACATCCCCCATGGCCTGGCTTCTCCCAGTGTCTGCATTCTGCCCTGATCTTGTCTTCTGCACTAAATTGTTATGCTGCACTGTGTCCAGCTGGTCCCCTCCTTTAAGGACCCAGTGGAGTCACCTTATTCCCTGCTGGCACTGGGCTCCTTACACTGCTAGAACCATCCTGTACAGTAATTTTTTTTTTTTCTGTATTTAGGGTGGGGCCTATAGGGTCTACAGGATCCCACTCCATAGATCGGACTCATAGTGATTCTCCTGTTTACAGCTTCCCAAGTACTGGGATTACAGGTGCACGCTACCACACCCAGTCTCAATCACGGTCTCAGCATGGCATAGCATGGCTTGCCACAGCAGGGATCAAACCCAGGCCACTGTACTATGCCTAACCAAGCGCTTTAGTCCACTGAGCTATCAAGCTGGCCCCTGCACAGAAATTTGTTTGCCTGTTTCCTTACTTTTTCAATGGGATAGTCTCTCTAAGGCAGGATCTCTGGGTTGGGAGGTTTGGGCATGTTAAGGAGCCTTGAGAGAACCATCCAGATGAGGCCCCAGCATGGTCTACTCACCTCTCCCCTGGTTTTCTTAGTCCTTTAGAGTCTGGTCACTGGCAGCAGCCAGGAGGTATTATTTATTGGCTTTGGGACACAGGGTAGGTCTTGATGTGGGAGCCTAGAGCAAATAGCATGAGAGTGGTGTGTGCATCCTGGGAGGCTCCTGAGCCTGCTATTCAGAATATTGAAGATACAAGGCCAGCTGGGCCTCCCCTGGGTCTGTTACCATGAGGAGAGCCACATAACAGCTCACTCTGCCCCCTCAGGAGGGCAGGCTGGCCAGGAAGGCCTCATCCCTAGGAGCTGGTCACATGGACTGCCTCATCCATCTTCTCTCTGCCCCACTACCTGAGTCTAGGGCAGGGGATGAATGAGAGTGGCCCCAAGATCTACAGGGTAAGGCAGGTGTGGCGACATACGGCTGTAATCTCAGCATTCAGGAGGCTGGAGCAAGAGGTCCTTCAGGAATTAGAGGGCAGGCTGGACTAGAAGTAAGTTTGGGACCAGCCTAAATTGCTACATAGTGACACCCTGTCTTTAAAGAAATAAAAACAAAAAACAAAATTTCAGGACCAAAAGAGGCCAAGTCAGGAAGTAAGAGTGAGAGGTGGGGATGAGTGTCTCCCTTGAGCAGTTTCTTTGCTCTGAGCTCTGCTTGCTGGGGATGAAGTTGGACCAAGTGCATCATGGTAAAGCCTTGTTTCACAGGCTGATATAGAACTCTCCCATGGGCTTCAACATTTAGAATACATCACCTTGCTCCGCCCTCCCTTTGATAGCTCTTGGGGACCGAGTGTGAGGAAACACCCCAAATGGTGATTTCCTCTGAACCTCTGGGCCCCTGCAGAGGCCCAGGAGAGCCCCCATGGTTCCCACCCTGCTTCCTTGCCAGCACAGTCTTTCTTGAGGAGGAGGGAGTACAATGAGGTGAGTATGGAACTTTAGGAAGAGGCTCAGGAAAACGTAAATTTGGAGGTACCCTTTGTTGTGCCCTAAAGACAGCTGAAGTCAGTTAGGAGCAGACTGCTGGGACCCAGCCCCAAGTTCTGTCTGCGGGGCACAAGTCAGGAAGAGCCTGGGAGGGCTTCTTGCTAGATGTCTCTGGATTTCTTTCTCCAGTCTGGGGCAGATGTGTGCTGAGTGCTGGAGCTTGATGACCCAGATCTGGCCAGCTGAGGCCGCAGGACAGGCACACAGCACCCATGTCACATGCCTGGCAGGGGAGGCAGGTGGGGCCTGAGCACATGGGGAGTACACATGCATGGGGTTCAGGGAGGAAGACTCTTGAACTGCCACCCTGGGGGCTGGCACGTGATACCTGAAGAATGGGGAGGTGTAGCAGGAGGAGCTGTCCCAACTGCTGCAGGCGTAACTGAGGCCCTGTGAAGACGATTAGATTTGCTTAGGGACCCTGTAAGTGCTGAGTCAGGCAGTAAGAGGGTACCACTGGGGTGGCCACTATGTGTCTGCCATTTGACAGTGGTCATCAGCATGGAGGGAACATGTGGCCCAAGGCATCTGGACCTGAGCAATATCCTGGAAGCCTTTGGGTTCATAATACTGCTCTCCTTTCTACAGGAGTGAAAGCAGGAAGCTCCTAAAGTGTGGCTTGTATCTAGGGCACAGCCTGGCCCATGCCACAGAGATGCCCAAAGCACAGATACCCAGTGCCTGATCAGAGTCCTGTAGCCCTCTGTCCTGGAGGTTAGGTTGGCCTCACAGCAGCCCCTCTGCCAGTTTCTTCTTTGCTTGTCCTCTTGGCTGGTTGATTGGTTGATAGTGTATAGTAATCAGAATGCTGATTACTTTATGAAACTGGAAGTTACAGAAAAGTGAAACCCTCAGACATTTTCACCCTGTGAATTTTCTGTTATATGTTCAAAACAGTCCTTTACACAAATTTATTTTTAGTGGTTATATAATGATTCACCTAATGTGAATTTGGGACAATATTTTATTTATTTATTTTTTAATTTTAATTTTAATTTTTTTGAGTCAGGATCTCAAGCTATAGCCCAGATTGACTTGAAATCACTATGCTGCCCAAACTAGTCTTGAACAGGATTATAAATGATCCTCCTGCCTCAGCCTCCTGAGCACTAGGGACAGTTGTGCACTATCCATCTTGGATTAATTTTGTTTTTGAGTATATGAGAGATTCATGTAGTTTAGAATTGAGAAGTTCTCTAATGATACACAGGGGAGAATATCTTCCTTCACTCTCAGCTTCCCATCCTTGAGACAGACTTCATGGCTCCTCCCACAGGCTGTGCATGTGATAGAACCCCTGTATCTGTGTGCTCCATTCCCCATCCTCCCCCTGCTCTTCTTAGTCCTGCAGTGTATCTCAGTGTTCATTCTCTGGTTGGCAACAGCCAGAGTTTGCTTGCTGTATCCTCTCCCCCAGGAAGGGGGTCTGATGACTGTGTCCTTGTGCAGCAGCTGTAGGATAGGGAGGTCTGGCTCTCTCACATGCCTTTGCCTGCAGCTCCTAGAGAGCTGGGGGCCTGGGGACCCCCACACACTTCCTGCCATCTCCCTCCAGTGTTGCCTCAGCCATAGGAAGGGCTGTGGAACTGGATCCTGTTCAATCTTCTTGTCTAGGTTCTGCTCTACACCCACTTTCAGGCAGAGAGCTCAGAGATGAGCAAGATAATCCCAGCCCATGGAGGACTGTTCCCACGCTCACTAGAAGTGATACCAAGCTTGGGACCAGGACTGGAGATGGACAGGGGAGAGGACAAAGGAGGCTTTTTGGTGGGGCCTTGATGGCTGCTGTTGTGTTGTGCAGAAGTGGGGGTGACCCACAGGTGGAGGGGGAAGGGCTGGGGAGGGGCTGCTGAGGCAGTGGGGGAGGTGAGAAGGCCGGACTCATCCTAGGGGGTGAGCACTCTGTCCACAGCTGATGTCTATGCTGATCACTCCACACACAGCCTCAGGATTCACAGACAGCCTTGATTTCTGATCTTACCCCGTATCTCCAGAGCACTGAGTCCAGGGCTGCAGCACCTCCTCCCTCTGCAGCATTGGACTCCTGTAGCCCCAAAAGGTGTCATCAGTTGTTGGTGGCTGCCTGTTGGAGCAGGCTGCTCCAATGTTTGCTGGCTGGCCTTGCAGGCTGAGGTGGTGGCTCACCTCATTGGTCAGGCTGACCCCGTGGTCACATCCTGCCGAGGCATTCAGAGTAGTGGCAGCTCCAGCTGCTGTCAAGGAAGCTTGTAAGTCCAGGGCCTTACTGTGTTTTGTGCCTCTTCTTTCTTATCTCAGTTCTGGTCTTTCAGATTTAATTGTCTCATTTCCTTCCTCTTGTTAGTTATGTACTCTTTTCTCTCTTTTAGTAGTTTCCATAGACATGACAGCATATATCCTTAACTTATCAGTCTAATAAAAAGTAGTAGCTCTTTCATCATTTCCCATGCAGTGCTAGGCCTGAAAACATTTGACGTCATTTACTTGTCTCTTTTTTTTTTGTGAGACAGGATCTGTCTGTGTAGGTCAGGCTAGTCTTGAGCTCTCAGTGCTCATCCTGCTCAAATTCAAGTGCTGGGATTACAGCCACACACACCAGGCTCCTCTCTGTCTTGAATTTTCTTGTTTGTTTGAGACAGAATCTCACTGTGTAGTTTAGGCTGGCCTTAAATTCACTACATACTCTAGATTGCTCATGAACTCAAGTAATCTTGCTTCAGCCTCCTGAGTGCTGAGCTTACAAGTGTGTACCACCATGCCTGGCTCTGTCGTGAATTCTCTGTTTCTGAGCATTTAGTTGAGAAGTCAGCTATCGGTCTTTTTTTTTTCCTTGAAGGTTGAATGTTTCTCTATGGATTCTTATTTCTTTTTTTTTTTTATTTCTTAGTAGTTTGGCAGTGACTCACCTAGGTATGCTTTTTGGGAAGATTTATAGTTCTTTTTAACCTATGATGATTGATGAAGATTTCAAATCCTCATTCTATATAATTCTTTCAAATTTTTTAGTCATTGTCTCTTTGAATATTACTGATAGGTTCTGGCCCTAGAATGAATTGCTGAATTATGGTGGTCATCTCATATGGCTGAAGCCCATAAAACAACAGCTTATCTTACCAGAGACCACTTCCCCCCTTCTTTTCCAACTCAGCCCAGGGTACAATCAGACCCCAATCAGTTCCTCAGATATTTCTAAACATCCCCCTCAAACTCCACCCCTAACAAAAGTCCTAGATTTCTTTGTCTCAGGCCAAAGGACCTACCTGTCCCAGCTGCCCTTGATCCTTTCTGTCTCTTTGGAGTTAATAAAGGCTTCTTTTACCTTTCTTATCTCTTTACTGTGCCTCTGAAAAACCTGTCCATCATGACTAATACTCTAGTTATGTGTATGTTGGTCCTTTCATCGTACTCCATTGTGTCTTACACATTTTATTATTTGCCCACTTAATTCTTTTGTGCCTCAATCTGAATATTTTCTTGCTTTCTTCACCTGTATCTAAATTGATGTTAAGCCCTTTCACTGAGCTCTAAATTTTGGTTATACTTGTTAGCTCTGGAGTTTCCATTTAATTAATATTGTTTTTTTGTTTGAGATAGGGTCTTCCTGTATAGTTCAGGGAAGCCTCAAACCAATGGCAATCCTACTTCAGCCTCCTGAATGCTGGGTTTATAGGTGTGTGCCACCGTACTACCTCCTTTCAACTAATTTTTGGTATCTCTACTAAAATTATCTTGTAGTCTACTTTCCTGAACTTTTATTAATTGTGATTATTTTAAATGTAATTTCTGATAATTCCAGAATGTGTATCTCTTGTGGGTGTATTTCTGTTCATTTTTCCTCATGGCTTTGACTGAATCCTGGGTGAAATGTATGAAAATTTCTGGAGATAATTTGAGGTTCTGGATCATTTACTCTGCTCAGTATCTGTTTTTTTGTAGAGCAGGGCTCTACTGTTCAGTCATCTCCAGCATGTTTTTGTCTCTGCTGTCAAGAAATTGCAAGAAGCCCAGGTTGAAGCCCAGTTGTTGTTTTTTTTTTTTGCAGAACCAGGGATTGAACTCAGGCTCTTACGCTTGCCAGGCAAGCGCTTATTCTACTGAGGTGTCTACCTGGCCCCGTGAACCCCAGGTTTGTAGTCACTGCCTGTGTGCAAGGGGAGAGAGGCCCAGTGTAAGAACATACCGCCATACTTCCCTTGTCCTTGCCTGGGCCCAAGCCTTGTTGGCGTGGCTATTCTCCAAATAGATGTTTCTAGTACTGGCCTTGCTGAGTTGTTTGTATTGTGGCTTGGAGTCTGGGCCATGCTTTGGAAAGACAGGCCCACAGCTGTTAGTGCCCCTTCGCCTATGCCTGCCACCCTGCTGGGCATCTGGAAAGATTCAAACCCAGCATAGCCACTGTGCTTACAGATAGGGAAACCAGGCCTAGGACACCAGATATTCCTGACTGAGTGAACAGGGCTCAGCTGTGGGATGGACAGAGCCTTGGGCAGTGGGGCCGCTCCTGTCCTCTACAGATGGGGCCTCCCACCTCCTTGTCTTTCCTGTTTCCAGCATGGGTGGGTGGAGGCCAGGGTTACTCTCAGAACCTTGAGCAAGGTTTTTTTTCTCACTAATCCCTGGGACTTTCTTCCTACACTCAGTTTCTCTTCCTCTTTCCCCAACCCTTTTGTGCTTACCCTAGGCCTCAGCAGGCCTTAGGAGGTGGGGTGTCGCTCAGTGCCCCTAGGGAGGGCAGACTGTAGGTGTGGCCTGGGTGTCCTACATGCTGCCAACGCTGTTGTGACCCCTGTGACCCCACACATAAGTGTTATCTGGGTCTAGGGGGCAAGAAGTGCCTGTTGGTGGTATGTGAAGCTGGGGGCACTGCCACCGATCACCAGTTATGTGGCCTAAGTCTCCTGCCTCCCTCTGGAAAGTCTCACCCTCTCCTCTTGCCTAAGTGGAAGGAGTCATAGGAGACATGCAGTAGTAGCCTCTTTGGGCCTCCCCTGACTGGTAGCTGAGGAATACCTGAGGGACCCATAGTCAAGGACCTGAAATAAGTGGTGAGGAGGTAGGGACCCCCTTCTGAAACCCCTGGGGACTCTGAGCTCACTGCCTGTGGAGGGACCAAGACTTCCCTTTCTCGGACAGTCTTGTGCGTGTACATGTGTGAGGGGCTGCAGGTGGGATGGCCTTGTGGAATTCCAGGGACTTCTGGCAGGGGCACAGGCCAGACTTTGCACCTGCCCTGGTCACACCTGTCCCTACAGTTGTGTGGTAGGGTCATCCTCATATGCTGTGTCCTTGGCCCTGTCGGCCTCCTCCTTGTGGCATCCCTCCCTGCTCCTAACAAACAGCTGTCATAGCTCCACTACTCCTGAAGTACCCTTGGGCACCTGTCCTTACATTACTCCACCTCATACACTGCCATGTACCTTTTTTTTTTTTTTTGTCTTTTTGAGACAGGGTCTCACCATGCAGTTCAGACTGGCCTTAAGCTCACTTTGTAGCTCAGGCTGGTCTCGAACTCACAACAATCCTCCTGCCTCAGCCTCCCGAGTGCTGGGATTACAGGCCTGCGCCACCACGCCCGGCTGCCATGTACCTTTGACCTAGCACATCCAGACCTTTTCAGCCAGCAGGTGAGGGAATATGTCCTGTTGGCCCTGGGACACCAAGCTCTGAGGATGGGATAGGCTGGGGAGCTGCTGTGTGACCACTAGCTTCCAGAGTAGGACTAACAGCCCAAGGATGTGCCCAGCCATGGTCTCACATGGCAGTCCCTGAGTGAGACCAGGCTGGCCTCAAATTTGTGGCAGGCCTCCTGCCTTACCTCCTGAACACTAGGATTGCACTCAGTTTTGTTATTGACTTTTAATGGTACAAGTAGTGAATGAATAAATAGCAGCTCCACAGCGAGTGCTCACCAAGTGAGTGAAATGGTGCTGGGCGACTCCATGGCTGCTGTGCCCCAGAACTCTGTGCTCCTTCTGTATAGGGGTCCTTGGAGGCTGCAGGCCTGGTCCTGAGTAGCTGAGGGTGAGGACTGTCCCCATGCTGCTTCTGCTCTTTGCATCATCCCTCAAAACTGGCCATTTCTAGACAGGCCAGAATGGAGTGAGGAAGCAGCCTGCCTGGTGGGGCATTTGGCTTGAAGGTCACTTGGGCTGAGCAGAGCTGTCCTGCAGGTGACTTATCTGTGTTATACTCTGCTGTCACAGGGAGCTCAGGCTGCGGAACTACATCCCGGAAGATGAGGACCTAAAGAGGCGGCGGGTTCCCCAGGCCAAACCAGTTGCAGGTTGGTGGTGCCTTCTTGAACAGCAGCATCTTCTGGTGGTGCAGTCTTTTAGGGAGGCTGTGAGCCTCTAGAGTGGCCTCTGAATCTGATGGTCTTGGGACTTCTTGGGGTGAGGTCAGAAGTGATGCCAAACTCTTGGGGCAGCAGAGCAGGGTGATCAGTCCTGTGGATCTTAGAGCATGCAGGCAGGTGGCACAGGGCTAGGGACTGGCTGCTTCCAGCTTCGTGGTGGTGCTGGCAGCACAGCAGCCAGGGCTGTGGCCAACACTCGTGCCTGCCAGGACCCTTGCTCACTGGCCTTGGACTTGGTCCTTATTTTGTTGTTAACTTTGGCACTGCTAAGCATCAAACCCACGATCTCACATGTGCTGGGCAAATGCTGAGCTACATCTTCAGGCCTTCCCCCTTCTCCCTCCCCTACCCCCTCCAGGATGCCAGAGTTTGAACTCAAGACCCTTCACTCACCAAGTAGGAAGTTATTCTACTGAGCTATCTCTCCAGCCCATTTTCAGGCCTATTTTGTTATCAAGTTGTTGTTGTTGGTTTGGTTTGTGTTTTGAGGCAGGGTCTCACTGTGTAGTTTAGGCTGTCTTTGAACATAATATATAGCCCAGGCTGGCCTCCAACTCATGGCAGTCCTCCTGTCTCAACCTCAGGATCTCTAGGACTTGTTTGTTAGCAACTTTTAATGGTATAAGTAATGAATGAACATACATATTCAGGTCCCACAGGGCAACTCCACAGTAGAATGCTTACCAAGCAGGAGCCAGGCCCTGGGCTCCATCCCCAGGGCTGCATAAATACATCTACTCACACCATGTATTAGACCACTTTGAAACTCATGAAGTTTGTTACTTGATGCATTTTGATGCAGAAATTTTGTGTAGTATCAGTTGATTAGTACTTGATGTGAAAGCTAGAACTTGTTGACTGCCTTGTGACCCACCACCATTTGTAGCCAGTTTATTTACTACCTGCCTCCCAGGTAGTAAATGGTAGTGAGTGCCCAGGTACTGCTGTTAGTAAGCAGGTGCATACTTGCATGCATCAGGCAGTCCTTCCACCCGGTCCCTCCACCCTCTCCTGGCTGCTTCTCACTTCTTCCTTCCACCTGGCCTGTGATTTGCTTCATGGTCTGGACCCACCTGGTAGGCAGCAGTGAGAATAGGACAGGGACAGTAAGACAGCAGACAGGGATAAGGAGCCAGTTCCACCTCTGGCCCAGGAGCACCCTGCTCATATCTGAGAGCAGAAGGGCACCCAGTGCCCCCTGTTGATGGAGGCTGGAAGAGCCCAAGGTTGTGGGTGCTTCTGCATCTGACTCCATAGGAGACCCAGAAGTCTTGTCAGTACATCTGAACTGGGACTGGAAGAAAAGCCATCCCAGGACAGGATGCTGAGGAATCCCCACTTCCTGTATCCACGCAGCCCTCCACTGTGGGCAGACTGCAGCCGCAAGTAGTAGTCTGGGTCCTGTCAACTCTGGCTTGCTGCTCCCTGCTGTCCCTTCTATTCCTAGAGGAGCCCAGGAGGAAGCAGGCAGGACAGGGACAGCAAGAAATGGGCTCCGCCTGTTCTGCAGGGATGGCTCCTTTCTGACTGGCCTGCCTTGTTGTCTTGCACCCTCTAGTGGAAGAGAAAGTGAAGGAGCAGCTGGAGGCTGCCAAACCCGAGCCTGTCATTGAGGAAGTGGTGAGTTCCCCCCTGGAGTGGGCTCTGCCTTTGCCCTCTGACCTGTACTTCCCTGCCCATTCCTGCTCCTGCTGTCCTTTCTCCCATCCTACCCTCTGTGCCCTGTCCTCCCATATCCCCAGCCTCTCCTACCCTGATGTGCAAATCTTTTCTCAGGACCTGGCCAACCTGGCACCCCGGAAGCCTGACTGGTGAGTGTTGTTGCACCCCGGTATGGGCTAACAGGGCAAGGGCTCTGCCACTTCACCACAGGCCTGGAGATACAGCTCTGGTGAGGGGAGGTGAGCAGAGAGGGAGAGGCAGACGCAGCTTCTATGCCTGTTTCCCTCTTTCCCCACTTTTCTATAGATTGGGGTGCCCTTCTCAGGTCCTCTTGCCTGTAGCACTGCTCCTATTGGGCCAAGGGGGGAGGGGCTTGGGTTCACCCCGCCGTGGGCTTTATCCCTCTCCCTGTGATTGAGAGATGAGAATAGCACCAGCTGCCACTGCTCACTGAGGGAGAAAAGCCTCAGATGTGAGGGTGCCTGGGAAGTCCAAAGCCTAGGAGAGTAGGCTGAATGCAGGGAGGGAGTGCAGGGCATGTCACTCTGATTGTGACTACAGGACTGGACCAGGAGCATGCTGTTCCACTGCCTCCAAAGGGCTGGGTTTCTGAGGGTGCAGAGGAAAGGAAGCACCTGTCTTCTCCTAGTGAAGCCACCAGGTGTGTACAGGTGCCCCTCAAACTATCACCCTCTCTGCCTGCAGGGACCTTAAAAGAGATGTGGCCAAGAAGCTGGAGAAGCTAGAGAAACGGACACAGCGGGCCATTGCTGAGCTGATTCGTAAGTGCAACTGGCAGGCTGGGCTCTGGCTCCTGAGATAGTGACCCAGGCCCAGGGCCCTTCACTACCACCTGTCTGCCCCCTCACAGGTGAAAGGCTGAAAGGCCAGGAGGACAGTCTAGCCTCTGCTGTGGACGCCACCAGTGAGCAGGAGGCCTGTGACTCCGACTGAGGTGGCCACTGCCCCTCCACCTAGCTGGGCACCATGTAGATGGCCTCAGTAGATGGGGCCAGGTCAGCATCACCCTGGGTCTTCCTGGACAACTGAAGCAGACTCACTGGGCTGAGCCCTGTGGAGCAAGAATGACTTATGTCCTGGGGGTCCCTGCCACCTAAGTGTGTCCACACCTGTACATATGTCTATGCACTAAACTTCTTCCAGTCTCTGAAATGAAGATAAGTAAACCCCTTTGTGCAGCAGAAACCTATCAGATGTGTCCTGGGTGTGGTGGGATTGGCTGCAAAACAGGGCAGCCTAGCGGTGGCCTTGGAGGTGAATTATTCCCAGCAAGAGCTGGAGTAGGTTGAGAGCCTAGGGCTGACCTGGATCCAAATTGTGGCCCATCGGTGCCATCTCAAAGTGCTTGGGCAGCAGAGGCAGGGTCTGAAGTTCTACAACCTCCCGTGGGGCTAGGCTTTACCTAGTATCCCACCCTAGTCCTTGTGGACCCCCACACAAATGACAAAGGAAGAGACCATGAGGACCTGCAGAACTTCCTATGGGCCACTCCATACTTGAGAACCCTCTGCTCGGCCCTCAGCAACCCTTCACCCTGCCCTCTGGTCAGAGCTCGACCAGGCTCCCTGTAGGTGTGAGGCAGAGGGTTCATCTGCTAGAAGCTGATACATGGGAGCTTTCAGGTATGGCCTAGGGCTCTGGACTGAGGCCCCTAAGCCTCCATCCCAAAGACATCCTGTATGTTCTGCCCACATGGCTGGGCTCCTGAAACTCAGTGACGCAGCTCTGGCCAACAGTGCTGGGGCTAGGGGTGGGGGGCTGGTTGGGTGTGTGTCTGTGTCTACCAGGCCAGCACACCCAGATGATGATCAAACCTTGGAAATTAAAATTGTGAAGCTACTCTCAGAGAAGCAGGAACTGCAGCTGCGAGTGAGGACTGATGGCAGACCCCTTGCTGAGCCAAGACCGGTTCCCTTAGGGACAGAGGCTGCATGTGCCTACAGTGTCAGGAGCAGAGCCACCTTCCTTCCCTAGGATGAAAGCGTGGAAGGGTTCCCTACATGTCCTGGCATCATGGGATGCGAGTCTAGCATTTGAAGGACTTGGATGTTTGGTGACAGAGAACCACGTGCCTGCTTGGCATTAGCTCAGGACCAGGGTAGGGTTGTTCCCAGGGTGAGGGACAGGTGCTCCTGAAGGGTACATTGCTGAATATAACCCCAGGGCCCCAGCAGAGAGACTGCCTTGTGAAGAAAGAAAAGCAGAAACTGCAGTCTACGATGGGCTTTCAGACAGAAATCACAAACCAGGAGGAAAGTGAGGACCTTGAACAGCAGCCAGCAGCCCAACATTTACATGGGGAACATTTACATCTAAGGAAACTGAAATGGTAATGTTCTAAAATGAGCATTCAATGTTTTATTATCAGAGAGAGAAAAGAGGGCTGGGCCCCACAATTCAAGAACAGGAACCAGACATAAAGAATTGATGAAAGGGCCAACCAGATAGCTCAGTGGACTAAAGCGCCTGCTTAGGCAAAGTGCAGCAGCTGAAGTTCTATCCCTGGCCTGCCTTGCCAGCCCTGCCCCCTAGGGTTCGCTGAGACAGCAATTAAGACTGGTGTGGTGGCGCACGCCTGTAATTACATAGTGAAATTCTATAGACCCTATAGACCTGTCCTAAATTACAAAAAAACAAAATTGATTAGAAGTGTTGAAAATGAATAATAATAATATGGTGTTAAACTCAGGGAATATAACTAGTGTAACCAGTATGGAGATTCCACAGAAAACTAAAAGTACAAATTACATTAGACCCAGCTCTTCTTCTCCTTCTGGGTGTCTCCTGAAAGAGTTGAAGACATCATATTACAGCGATCCAGGCCGGGGAGATGGCTCAGTGGAATAAGCGCTTCCCTGGCAAGTGCAAGGGCCTGAGGTCAATCCCTGATTCTGCCAAAAATATCATTACAGCGATCCATGCACACCTGTGTTTATAGCAGCCCAGCTCATAATGGCTAAACCTTGGAAGTGCGCTGCGTGTCCACCAACAGATGGACATCTGTTGAGTGAACCAACAGATGGGATGTGTTTACGCACAGTGTAACTCCTCTGCCACAAGGAAGGCTGCACTTCAGTCATTTGTAGGAACGTAGATGTTATGTGGAGTAAGTCAGACATAAGCTTAAAAATCATGTGCTTTCTCTTACATGAGAAACCCAAAATATAAAGAGCTAAATAAAACATATTAGACAGTAAGGATTTTGCTCTTTTACAAAGAGAAAGAGTAAGAGCTGGAGGGAGGTGTGAGAAAAGTGCAGATGTGTTCTGTCTGTGGATTGCCTGCCTAGGAGCATGTGATAATTGTGTACTGCAAACGCAGACTAATAAAAATCAAAAGTAAATTCACAGGGGCTGAGGAGAGGGCTCAGTGGAATAAGCGCTTTCCTGGCAAGTGCAAGGGTCTGAGTTCAATCCCAGGTTCCACCAAAAAAAAAAATAATAATAATATAATAATAATAAATTTTAAAAAAGTAAATTCACTAATTCACTTGGAGAGTTAAGTAATAAAGTCACAGCCTGGATTGGTAAACTGGATGGTAAAGCTGAGGAGGTCCTATGGAAGGTGGCAACAAGAGATGAAGAGGTAGGTGATGTTGGAGCCTATCACGCTGACAGGTGTCCTATAGCTGCTGGGACAGATCCTTTTTAGAAAATTAAAAATATTGAGCAAATAATGGCAATAGATACTTTTTCAGTGCAGCCAACACAGGCTGGGATGTAGCTTATTAGGAGAGCACTCACCTGGGAGACATGCCCCGGGTTGAATCCCCAACACCGGAAAACCTAAAAAAAGAGATCACCTACCGTATCTCTACAGATTAGCTGGTAGCTTAAAGCTTGGCTGATGGAAATATCCCACAGATTCATGTGGCTGCCATGGCCCGTGAAGTTCTGAAGGTAGTCTATTCAGAGAAAGGAAAATAAAATTTGTTCTTTAATGATTTCAAACTTCAGTCCATTTTGTACCATAATATATATGTCTTCTCCATAATAAACACAGCATCAAGCTGGCAAGAAAGACAGGAATCCTTGGGCCAAAATCTCGGGTGTCATGGAATGCCCAAGCCCAGCTTTGCCTTGCAGGTATTTAACAAACTAGTGAAACTGAGAATTTGCATTGAGGATTTAAAAATAAGTGTCTTTGTATAGGACACCTGTAGACTTATGCAAACCAAGGGGTCCAATAAGAGCCCTCCATGAAGCTGGAGGTGCTCTGAGAACTTGTATACCTGCTGTCCTGGCATCTGAGGGATGTTGAGCCCTGCCTCTTCGTAGAAGAGAAGGCCCTCCTGCTCTGGGGCATGCACAGGAAAGCCCGGGGCTATGGACCTAGTGTTGACTGAGTGCCAAAACCTTAGATGCCTGATGGAGGTGCAAGTCTGTCTCAATGAACTTTCATTCATGTCAGTCCTCAGAGAACTGGCACTGGAGTCATTCAAGAAAAATGAATGGCTGTGTAGGTACATACAGGCAACAGCACCAAGAGAGGTGGGTGTGTGCATTTGCACAACAGAGTGCTTACTTGCACAATATGTGAGTATCCTGGGTTCCCTCCCAGCAACAAAAAACAACCACCACACTGAGAACATAACATGGGAAACTGGGTGTGGTGGTGCCCCCCCATAACCTGAGCACTCAGGAGGCTGAGGCTGGATTATGAAGCCAGCCTACATGATGGAGTGAGTTCAAGGCCAACCTGGATGGCATAGCAAGACCCAAAAACAAAATAAGCAAAACAGACTCAGACTTACAAAGACTTCACAAACAAGAATTATTAATTATAGTATTTTAAAATGTACTTCAAGGGGCCAGGGAGATGGCTCAGTAGAATAAGGGCTTCCCTGGTGAGTGCAAGGGCCTGAGTTCAATCCCCAGTTCTGCCAAAAATAAAAAATAAAATGTACTTCAAAAGCATTTTGCATTTGTGGCATCCAGAGTTTTTCAACTGAACTGCATCCCTAGCCCTTTATTAATTTTATATTGAGACAGGGTCTCACTAAAGTACATTGCCCAGGCTGGACTCCATATGTGATCCTTCTGCCTCAGCCTCTCAGAGTGCAGGGATTATAGGCAAACCTGGCTATTTTGCACTTCTTGTATGTTTATTCTAACTCAAGAAGCAAATTTATTTAAAATTTGTTCACACTTTGTATCATTCATCAGCTGCTATATACAAATTACCACAAAACTCAGTGACTTGAAATAAATGTTTATTATTTCAGTTTCTGTGGGTCAGGAATCAGGAAGTGGCCTCACTGGGCAGTCCTAGCCTGCTAGCTCTGAGGGGGCAGACCCTTGAAGGCCCACCTGGCTGGAGGAGTTGCTGCCCTGGCAGCTCCCATCTGGTTTTTGCTGGGAGGCCTCTGTTGCATCCACAGCAGCCCTGTGGAGGACTTGAAGGGCTCGTGTGCAGGTCTCTGGCCAAGACAGCTGCTCCCAGACGGTGATCCTATGGAGAAGGTGGGAGAGGCTGGGAGCCTGGCTTGGGAAGTGATACTCTGATACATCCTGCTTGTTAGAAGCAAGTCGGTACCCAGTTTAAAAAAATATGATGGGGCCAGGGATATAGCTCAGTGGCATAAGCACCTGCCTGGAAAGCAGAAGATCCTGAGTTCAATCTCTGGTACTGAAAAAGAAAAGAAAAAATAAAGAGAATGTTCACCCACATTTTAATTTACCATGGTAAAAGACATATGAACCCTCCTTGAAGTCTTCCCCCTCACTTCTAACACTCATCCCTTCATCCCTGCCACTTTCTGCAGCAGCTCTGAAGCCCTCTTTCCTGAGGGTCTTCAGTTGTGCTGTCCTGGCTGCCTCGGTGTCCTGAATCAATTCAAAATAGTTCTTGTTCATGGCAGAGCCGAGGGTCACACAGTGCAGGTCTGTTGAATAAGGAGGATGAGGACAGTAATTTATTTGACAGAAACTGCCATGAAAAGTTAATCAATGAAGTGTTATAAAAAGTACATTGAATGTTTTAAATTTTTATTACAGTAAAAGAAACATCACTGTTAATCTCCCTCAGAATTCCTCCCCCTTGCTTTAAACACATTTATCCCATTATTCTTGGCAATGTGTCTTATTGCAATAAATTTTTATGGCTATTTTTTATATTCACTAAAATAGCTTCTACAAATCAGTGAAAACTTTTAAGTGTAAGAACTGCCAACAGAATGCTTCTAATTAGAAATAAAGTGCTCCTGAGCAATAGATGAAAACATGTTCAGCATCTATCTAACTTTGATCTTGAACAAAATCCACCACCAGTGCTGTTGGAAAGAGGCCTCTTCCACACTGGCACAAGGAGACAGTGGGGACTAAGAGCCTCCCCAGCACAGACATGGCAGTGAGAATGAAGCCCAAGACAGTAACCCTGAAGGTGAAAGACAAAAAAAAAAAAAAAAAACACACCTAAAATACTACTAAAAACACTACTGAAACATCAGTGTCAACCACTGGTGATGTCAGCAAACTGGACCAAAAGGAAATCTCCAAACTAGAGTTTCCCACCCAAAGAAATGCCTTCCACAGTGTGTTAACACAAGGCCAGGGATGTGACCTCAGACCCTAACAGGAAGAAAGTATACTTTGGGAAAGTTTAAATTAGAAGGTGGTCGTGGTGCTGGTTGCACAGATTTGTAAATGTGTCTGAACCCATGGAATTGTACAATTTGAGGGGTGAGCTGAGCAGGGTGTGGGGGCACATGCCTGTCGCTGCAACACTTGGGAGGCTGAGACAGAAGGATCACAAATTTGAGCACAGGCTGAACAATTTAGTGGGACTCTGTCTCAAAATGTAAAATGCCAAAAGGGCTGAGGATGTAGCTCAGTGGGAAGGCCCTGGGTCCGGTTCTTCTGCAGTCAGCTGGTCTGTCAGCACATCATTCTCAAACTAGTTGAGAAAAAGATGAAATAAGAAAAAGGTATCCAAAGGAGAGCAGAGAGACCAAAGATGGGATGCATAAATGAATTCAGAGTTCTTAGTGATCACAGTTAGCATTGAAGGTTTTTTTTTTTTTTGTCTTTTTCCGCATGGGGTCTTCCAAAATAATCACTGGGTGACATTGACACACTTGTCCAATACTGGCTGGAATAGGAGGTGAGGTGGGAAAGGTTGGGTGTCAGTGACTGAGTGGAACCCCAGAATCAGGCCCAATTTTTTCCCCTTCTGTGAATAGCTGGGGTTCCTACATGGTGTTTGTATTGAGGGGTGGAAACCAGGCCTTCCTCAAAATTATACCTGAACTCAGGTGTGGAGCACAGGCTTGCCCTGAACTCACCACAATCTTCATACTTCGGCCTCCCTAGAGCTGTCTGAAGTGAGCCCCAAAAGCTTTTTTTTTTTTTTTTTTTTTCAGTACCAGGGATTGAACTCAGGACCCTGTACTTGCCAGGCAAGCGCTTATTCTACTGAGCTATCTCCCTGGCCCCTGAAGGCTCTTTTCTAAATATCACTTCAATGCTGTGTAAAACAGGAGCCAAAACCTGAACAGTAAGCTTAAAAGCAGGATTAGGGAAGCTATCTCAAGCACAGTCTGCAAAAGATAGCAGAGCTGGCTGAAATAATGTGAGGCAGAAGAGGCTTCCAGGCACATGTGTTCCTGACCGCACTGCCCTGCCATGGCTTGGGGGCTCACCCACTGTGGACAGGGCACCCCAAGACCCAGAAATTCCACTGTTAGTGCCGTGGGGATGGGAGCTTGCGTGCACTTGGGTCCAAGGCTGGGGATCCTTGAGGTACTGTTCATGGTAGCACATACACACAAGAGCAAAACCAGCATGCAGTGAAGTGTAAATTGTGGTTCTTACCATGCACTGCTTCACTGTGAATGGGCTGTAGCCACACACAGTGCCATGGACAGATCATGAAATTGGTCAGTGTCTTAGTTATTTTTCTATCATTGCTGGGACAAAATACCCAACACCTAAGATTAAGGAAAGAAAGGATTATTTAGCTCACAGTGGAGGTTTCAGTTCAATCCGCTGGCTGTAAGGCAGAGTAACACATGGCAGAGAACATCAGTTCATGGCAGCAGTGGAAAACAGCAAAGAACAAAGGGAGGAGCAGCAGCTGTGGCAGCCAGCAAGCCTCGCCCTCACATTTGTGTAAGATTATCTGCCCCAGGGTGGGTGTGGCCCTCACCCCCATAATCCCAGCATTGGATCAGGAATCACAAGTGCTGGCCAGGTAGCTCAGTGGATTAAAGTGCCCACTTAGGCAGACACAGGGACCAGGTTTGATCCTGGCATGCCATGCTGGCCCCACCCCTGGAGTACACTGAGACTGCGCATTTTATTTTGCAGTGCAGCCCTTAACATATTGATAATGTTTTTGTCTTGTTTGAATGATGGAAATTCATTTATTCTGCATATCAGTTTTGGTTTTTTATTTTTATGTATTTATACAGGATCTCACTACACAGATTGGACTCATAGTAAACTTCCTGTTTTCAGCCTCCCAGGCACTGGAATTACAAGTGCACACCGCCACACCCAGTCTCCTTGGCTGTCTCAGTATGGCCCGGGAGGGGGGGAGCAAGGGCTGGCACAGCAATCTGGAGATTGGGATCAATCAATTTTTTTTTTTTTTTTTTTTTTGGAACCGGAGATTGAACTCAGGCTCTTGTGCTTGCCAGGAAAGTGATTATTCCAATAAGCCATCTCTCTGGCCCATTCAGTTTTGTTTTAAGAGCACCTTTATTCTAACTGCAGTTGTAATAGTCGTCTAGATTAGAATATTGAAAGTAAAGAGAAATCACACAAACCACATATAAAAAATAAAGATTATTGATGAACTGGATACCAAAAAGACAAAAGTGTGACAGCAAGAGGCAGTATCTTCCAAGAGACCTGTGGGGTCACTGTGATGGGGCAGTTCTGTGTGGTGGTGGTCACGCAAATATACTTCCCAATAGAATGGACTTAGTAAGTGCACACACATGACTGGTCTCTGTTCCAGATTTGGATACTGTACTGTAGCCATGGAATATGTGACCCTGGGCATCGGTGAGCATTGCACAGGACCGCTCTGCTCTTTTAACTTCTGTGATTCTATATTGTAAAAGAAAAAGGTTTTAATGATATAAATGGCAAGCAAGAAAACTGAAATCTCAGGATACAGTTTGCTGTTTTTGTTTTGTTTTCCTACAACTCAAATTTGGGGCATTGTGAGTGTTCCTGGGAGGTTGTGTAAGCTGTGGAGGTGGGGTCTTGTGACAGGAAGTCAGATGAGTGAGGGTGTGCCCTGGAAGGAGGTACTGGGGTCCTGGTGGCCATGAGGTGAGCAGCCTGGACCCTCATGCTCTCCCTAACATGACACGCTTCCTTGCCTCAGGCCCAGAGCAGCAGGACCCTCTGGAACCTCAACTGGGAGCCAAGATCAACCTTTCCTCTTTAAATTGATTACTCAGGGATTTTGTTACAGTAATGGAAAGCTGACTAACACAACATGTTAAAATATGTATGCCTTCTCTGTTTAAAAGACAGAACACCCATCATGGAGTCCAGATCACACACTGCAGTGGTGGTGGGATTTAGTTTAGGGTTAATCACAGAAAGTTGGTTGGATGGATAGATGGAGTGGGGCTCTGTGTGACCCCTCATGTGCCTGCTGTTGCCCAGCTCACAGGCACCAATCTAATGCATCTTAAGCAACCTCCCAGCATTTCAGATCCTTCCTGCTCAGGACTCCCCAGGAAACCTAGTCTCTTCCCTCAGGAGAGGTGTCAAGTCTGTCATGTTCAGCAACAGCAGGACAAGAAAATAGCCTGTTGGTCCCAAGATCCAGGCTCAGACTAAGGATCAAGATCCAGGGTCAGCCAAGTGTGGAGGTACAAGCCTGTAATCACAGCACTTGGGAGGCAGGAGGGTTGCTTCAAGTTCAAGGCCAGCCTGGACTACACAGCAAGATCCTATGTCCAAAAGCAGAAGAAAACACCCAGGCTTAAAGGGCAGGCAGGGAGAAAGGGCCTAGGGTTCCGCCCCAGAGGTAGTGCACATAGATGTACACCCCAGGCTCTGGGAAGAAGTGGCATGTGGGGTCACATGAACAGGCAGCATACACCCAGCACAAGACTTTGTGACCATAGTGAGGAGTGGTGGCCTTGCAAGTGAAATGAATATCCAGCCTCAGCCCAAGCCCTGTGGACCTCTCTGCTGCTGCCTTCCAGACCTCATTGGTGAAATGCCCCTCACTTACAGGCAGCCTCCTTGCAGGTCTGGGACCTGCCCACCCCATAAATTGCTGGGAGAGTTGGTCACTGGTTGACATGTACCAGAGAAGCTGCCTTCTCCTGGGTACTGGTCTAGTGTAGCTGATACCCTGTGACACAGTGACAGTGCTGCCTCTCAGGAGCTGGCCTTCTGGCCTTTCCTTTCCCTCACCTTAGATCAGCCCCTAGGACCTCATCCCCACCACAACCCCTCCTGCTGCCTGAGATCCCTCGGACCCCCTAACCCCCTCAGAGCTGCTCAGCCTCTGGGAGACACTCCTCGCATGGCCACTGGGGGGCAGCATGGGATGCCAGGGTGTGGGGACTGGAGAACAGGTCACCCTGCTGCCTGCTAAGAGTGTCTGGAGTAGCACACCACCCCATTTCTGTGTCTCACGTGGGTGACTGGTCTTAGATGACCCCACATGGGCTGTGGTCCACCTGACCCGGAACAGTGGCTGGCAGCTGTGACTGAGCAGAGCAGGTTACAGTTAGCCCTCAGTGCCTTCCCAGCTCTGAGTACTATCCTGGCTGCTAGCTCACTGTGGCTCACCCTCCTCAGGCTGCGGAAAGGAAAGCCTGCATATTCTAGAGTCTGTGCACAGAAGCCCTGAGCTGTGGACCACTGAGACAGCACCCCTGGAGTTCAGGACCCTTGGCTTAGACCTCCCCCAAACACCTGCCATAGGGAGCCACACTGTCAAGATGCCTATTGTTTACCTAGGGACCTGAAGATGAGATGGGGGTGGAAGCAGCCCACAAGGCACATGGGTGTGCATGCTGGTTCCTATGGCCACCTCATGCTCAGGGCTGGCCTTGGGCTCCAGCAGCCGTGGACTGGGCAGGGTGTCTGGGCTGAGTTTCCCAGTCAGCCTGCCCCCTCTGTGTGGATTTACTGGTTTTCTTTAAATGTTCCCATTACTCAGGCCTCTAGTGGGCACTGAGACAGAAATAAATCCCACAAGGCAGCCCAGCCAGAAGCCAGGAATCCGACTCTCCCTCAAAGGCCGGAAGAGGCCCTGTGCAGAGCATGCCAGACCACAGTGGTTCACACACTCCACGTGGCCACACCCTGTGTGCACACACGTGTGCACGCATGTCTGCACATGCATGCCCCCATGAACACTTCACACGCAGATGCTTTCATGAGCACACTGCCACATGTAGGCTTGCCTCATGTATGACTTTGTTGTACACAGCAGACCTCACCTATACATACAGTCCCTCACGCACACCCCAGGGGCCAGGCTCCTGTCCACTTGTGATCACAGGCTCTGGGGGCCCCAGTCCCCCTGTTCTGAGGGTGCGCAGTGTGAGATATGTGGGCCAGGCTTCAGGAGAACAGGGCCAGCCGCGCAACTCTGGAGCAGAGTGGCCTCATGGGAACACAAACAGGGCTGCCAGGGCTTCTGAATTTTTCAGAGAAGCTGGAAAGCTGAATTTTTATGTGAAATATCCTGATTTTTAAATGTTGGCTCAAGATGTTGAAAATACTGTGAGGGCCAAACCAAATGTGTCTGGGAGCCAAATTCCACCCACAGGCGGCATTTGTAGACCGTGGGTCTACACACACACACACACACACACACACACACACAATGTTCACAGAAAGACACACAAAAATAGACTTACTGATGACCACACGGTAAATATACTCGTATATATGTACAGACACAAATACATGGCACACAGACACAGGTACAATACAAATGGAACCATGGACACAGACACAGCGCATACATTCCTGCAAACACACACACACACACACACACACACAGTCTAACACATAGCATCCTACATCTTGCAGACGTAGGTGAGCTTGCTGGGCAGTTAGAATGACAGTGCAGCCACAGGGAAGGTGTAGGCCATACCACCACGGTCGCCCCTCCCTTACAACTAACTGCTGGAGGGTGTGGGGACAGGACAGAGGAGACTGTAGTGTGGCAGGCAGAGAAGAGTTAGCAGAAAGACTTGTGAGCCAAGCCAGGATGGGGATGGGGAATGGGTCTGACTGAATGCACAGGGGCTTTGCCTCCCCCCCCCCCGCCTCAAGCTTGTCCTATAGCCTGAGTTTATCCTACCCTCCTGTCCCTGAGAAGCAAAGCCAGAAGAAATCCTGGGGGTTGCAGTGGGGGCACATCTGTCTTCAGCGCTCCCAGCAGGGTTACAAGCCACCCCCTCCCCAGTGGCTCTCCCTGCCCAAATCCCTGGGCCTGGCTTCCAGCCTCCTAAACCTGCCTGCTGTCCCCTTGCTCACGGGTGGGAGTCAGGACCAGAAAGAATGTCACTCATTTGGAATCCTGGTCTCCTGCCTCCTGGACCCTGGCTGCTTTCCTGTCCAGAGCCATCCTTGAGTGCTGACTCCATGCCCCTGGGAAGATAGGCTCTCATACCTCTTGGTGTTTACACCTGTGTGACCATGACCCTACAGAAGGAGGGAACATCTTGGTCATGGGTCCTGAAGGTCTTAAATATGCCCACAAGAAGGACAGGGGCCCTATCTAGATAGCTAAATCCCTGCCTGGGGACTTGGAGAAGCTGAAGCCCAGAGAGCATAGGTGGCTTCTCAAGGGCCACACAGCATGCACCGTTGGCCAGCTGGGCCAGGGCCCATGCAGACTCTGGAGGCTCCTCCTCCTGGCCAGGCCACCAGCACCTCTCCCCTACCCCAGCCAAGGTGTGTTTTCATTGGCAATGGTCAGTAGTTGTCCAGCTGGCTACTCGGGAGGCTAGCATCATCCTTCTGGAGTTGCTGAGGAGGCACCAGAGGCAGGGAGCTGGACCCGACCTGGCCTTGCAGCCCCCACTGGGTCCTCAGCAGCCACTGCTGCAGTGCTAGGGATCCAGCCTAGGGCCTCATTCATGCTTAGCATATGCTCTATTGAGCCACATCCCTAGTCCCCAGAATGTTTTCTAAATTATGAGACAGGATATCTCTGTGATTGTCCTCAGCCTCCAGCACAGCTGGGATTATAAGTGTGTACCTCTCTGTGAAATTACAGCAGAACCCAGATCCTGGGACAGGACTGTGCCCCCTTGAATACCTGGAGCAAAAATAGACCCTTTTATATCCCTGGAGAGAGTGAGGTAATGACCCCTTAAATCCCCCAGAGCTTAGTTTTGTTCACTCTGCCTAGGGCTCCTGGGTGAGGACTGTGTGTGGAGCTCCATACTGCCCCTTCCAGGCTAAGCCCTGGCTCAGCCTTTGGGTCCCCAGGACTCCCTCTGAGCTGGGGCTGCAGACTGGCTTACTGCCCTCGAGATGGGTCTTGTTCCTTCCAAGGGTCTTCAGAGGCCCTTGTCCAGCAGGCTGTCAGGAGGCTGAGGCATGAAGACCACAAGTTTGAGGCCAGCCTGAGCAACTTAGTAAGATCCCATTGCAAAAAAGAAAACCAGCTTTCTTTCCTGTCATGGAGATCTTTCTCCTAAGCCTGAGAGTGGGAAGCTGGCCAGACAAGCAGCCTGTCCACATCCTGGTCAGGTGGGAGCTGGATCATTGCCCCTGGGGCATGGGGGTCTCTTGGTGTGCTTCTGCCTGCTGCCACCCTGCCCAGCTTGTGTTTATGTGTTCCCTGTGGCTTGGCTGGGCCCTGGGGCCTTGAAGGGAGAAGTGACCACCTGGCTCCAGCCACTGCTCAAGGCAAACAGGGTCCTGAGTGCCTGCCAGGCCTGCTGAGGGCTCTTACCGCCTCTGCCAACACCTGGACAGCCAGGGCAGGCATAGGGCCCCTGCACGCAGGCTGGCCAGGCTGCAGTCCAAGTCCCCCTCGCAGAGGCCAGTCCTGTCACAGGCATCTGTTAGGGGTGTCCACTCTGAAGGGGAAGTCCTGGCCCTGGCCTGAGATAGCCTTTTTTTTTGATTTATATATTTGGTACAGGGTCTCACTATACAGCTCAGACTTGTGGTGATCCTGTTTTCAGGATCCTCCCCAGTCTAGGATTACAGGCATGCACCACCACACCTGACTTGGTGGCCAGCTCAACATACCTGGCGAGGCTGGCGCAGCATGAGGCACCAGGGTTTGAACCCCAGTCCCTGTGTTTGCCTAAGCAGGTGCTTAGGCCATTTAGCTATCTTGCCGGCACTAATGGGAGCTTCTAAACCAAAAAAGATAAAGAACCCTAACCTCTCCCCCCATAAATGATCCAGTTAATCTGAAGGGGAAGCACAGCCCTGCCCTGGAGGTGGGGTTCACCAAAATGAAGGTGTCTTGGCATCTGAGGGGCCCATCCACGAAGTGCTGGGTCTGACGGTATCAGGGTGAATGGGAGAAGTGACCACAGGCCCGGCCTGCTGCGGGCACTCCTGCCTGTGGACAGGCAGTACACGTCCCTAAAGGCCAATGTCTGCCAATCCCAAAACTGAGTGGGGGGCTGGTGGGGGGCCACTTGGATGCCAAACAGCACCCCTCCAGGCTCCTTCCTGACCTCCCAAGTCGATCTCTTCATGCAGTCACTTCAGGACACCTGGCATCTGTCTCTCTTGCTGTCCCCTGCAGATCACTACAGCACAAGGAGGCACCAAGTCCCCAGATGGCCAGCATGGCAGGCTGGCATCATGACCTCCATGGCCTTAGTGAGTTCCAAGTCCTGTACCTCATGACTCTCATTTGGCCCCAGAGGATGGACATGGGGCAGAGGATGGAAGGAATTGTCTAGGCTGGGGCCTCCAAGGAAAGCCAGGAGCTCAGGTAGGAAGGGAAGGAGACTAGAGGCACAGTCATCCCCAGGGCAGAGCACAAGCAGAGGCTGTGGTCCAGCCATGGCCTGGGGCTGCTGTGAACAGGGTGGTGGGGCCCGTGTCATGCTGGGGCAGGAGGGCTGCAGAGGAATGGAGTGAATGGATGTCCCATGTGGATACTTTGGGACCACCCTCACTGCTTAGACTTCTGCCCCCACAGCCCAAGCCAACAGGGACCCAGCCCATCTGCCCTCTGGCCCTGGTGCTCCCCTATTTGTCATCCCAGGGGTCTCAGCAGGAGGAGTTCATCCAAGGTGCCCAGTCTCCTATGGACCTGGGTCAAAGGGTAGAGAACAGCTAAAGTGGCAATAGTAGCAGGGGGAAGAACCACATGTTCAATCCAGATTCCCGTGGGATCCTCACTAGTGTCTCCTTTTCCTTTTTTTTTGAGTCTTGCTACATAGCCCAAGCTGGCTTTGAACTCCCAGTGATCCTCCTGCCTCAGCCTCCAGAGTTCTGGGATGACAGGTGTGTGCCACCAACCCTCTTCAGGTCCAGATCTTGCTGACAGATGAGACTCCTGGGTGAGCTCCCCAAACTCTTCTGTGGCTCCCAGATCCCTCCCTCCTTGGAGTGAACCCCTATTCAGACCACAGGAAGCCACACACCACTTCCTTTTCCTTTTTTCTTTTCCTATTTTTTTCTCCTGGCCCAGCCCTGAGTGGGCAGCCACCCAACCAATGGTCACTCAGTCCTTGGCTCTGGCTGCCTGTGCCCACAGGTCCACCGGGTGTTATCACATGACTGTCTCCCACTCTTCCTGCAGCAGTGGGTGCGGCCGCTCTGGCCCTGAGGCCTCTTCATCCAAGCCTGAGCAGGAGCCGCTGAGGAACCCATTGTCCTTGGGGGTGGCTGTGGCAACCTGTGTGGCCTCCAGAGTCTCAAGCGCTGGGGCCCCTGGCTTGGTGTGTCCGGGGAGCTGGCAGTGGCCATTGGTGGTGGCAGTGGGCAGCAGGCGGGGGCTGAGGGGAAGGCCGAGTCCCCCTCGGGGGCCGACGTTGGTCACGCTCGTGTGAGACACCATTGGGCCATAGCTGTAGCTGCTGCTCCCACTGCGTGCCTTGCGCTTGAAGTCCAGAGCCAGTGTCCAGCGGCTCCATGATTTCTTGATCTCAGCCTGCACCTGAAGTTAGCAAAAAAGTAGCAGTCAGTTCTGCCTCTGCCTCTCTGCCGTAGTGCCACTAGCTCCAAGTGTCCCATCCCTGCCCCTGTAACGCCCCTGCAGCACTGAATGAAGAATCACTGAACAACTGCAAGGCCAAATCCAACACCACACTAGTGGCAGGCAACTGGCCACACAGAATCCACAAGGCTTCAGTGGCCTGGGGGTGGCTGCACCCTCAGTCTGGGACAGAGAATTTGCATAGGGGCTAGGAAGATACTTAGCCGGGCCAGAGACCACAGAGACCCCAAACCCTAGCACCCTGGGCCTGAATCTTACAAGAAGACCCATCTCTGCCCTGAAAACATCCTTGGGTAGTTTAGAGGAATAAAGAATGGGCAGAAAGGGCAGAGGAACAAGCAGAAGACATGGCCCACTGCCCACCGCAGTGCTGCCTGCTGCTTACCTCACCGTTGCAGAAACAATAAATGATGGCGACAAAAAATCCCTGTGGAGAAGTGTGTGGGATGAGGGCCGAGACATCACCCATCCCCACCCCCACCCTGGCCCAGGACCAGCACCGCACCTGGAAGGAGTTAAAGAGCATCTCGTAGTGCATCTGTATCTGCCAGAGTGTCCCTGAGACCTCAGTGTAGGGCAAGGCCATGAAGACGGTGTAGTGGACACCAAAGAGGGGCATGAGTACCAGTGTGGACTTGAGAAGCTTCCTGGCCACAGGGCAGGCACATCAGGTGTGCTGTCTCTTGGCAAGCACGACCACCCTGCTTGCCAGCCCAGGCTCCAGACACACCAGAGGGGCAAGAAAGAAGGACCCAGCCCACCCCAATGGCCACCATGAGGCATAGCTTTCCAGGCTCCTGGGTTCTGAGAGCTATCCTGGGCCCTCTGTGCCTGCTGATCCTCACTGGCCCTCCCTGCTACCAGCTCTTTGGAAGGAAGCCTTTGTCCCACCCTCAAAGTCCTTAGCTCTAGTGCAGGGGATACCAGGCGGGCCCTGGGATGGGGACAGAGATAGGGTGAGCTAGCTGTGAGACAGTGGTCCTCCCATGTGCGAAGTGCTGGCCATCAGAGGTTCTGAAGCCCATGCCCACTCCAAGGAACTGGAACATCGAGGGTGAGCCTCACCGGTACTGCTGCCGAGTGTCACAGCGGCCTGCGTTGGTCTCCCGCAACTTGGTGGCCAGCACCCGGATGATGTTGATGAAGAGGATGAAGTTGAGCTGCAGGGGGAGGGAGGTAGCGTCTGCAGGCTGCATCCCCACAGCATGCGGCAGGGGTTCTGCCACCCACACCCTTTCGTGGGCTCTGCTGCTTCATGTCTGGGAGGCCCTGCTTTCCGTCTGGCTGAGTGAGGGTTCTCTGTTCCCCTGGGCCCATCCTTGTCAGTGGTGTCTTGGGGCCTGTACCCACACCACTGCCCACCCCTGCTCACCACAACAGAGGCCAGGATGGGCACCTGGATGATCCACTTCTTGTGCCCAGAGCTCAAGTCCCAGCACCTAAGGGAAGTTGAGGCATTAGCACACAGCCCCCCACAGTAGGATGAGGTGGGGGTGTCCTGTGTGGCCAGGTCAGAAGCCACCCTCATATGCCCATTCCCCTAAGGGGTTCCTGGTTGGAATTGGGAGCCACTGCCAAGGCATAGGAGGCTTCCCAGGGAGGAGGGAGCCAGAGGTGTTTTTGGCCCATGTCAGTACCCAGGCCCCTTTTCCAGCTGGACATACCCAGTGTTGGCCAGCGTGGCTCTGACACTGACCCACACAGCCACGAAGATGGCGGGCAGACCTGTGGGCACAGAGGGCACAGTGTGAGGGGCTGATGGCTGGCTTCCTTCCTCACCACCCAGGCCTCACCCTTGGCACATGAGGTGGCTTGAGACAGAGCCAAGTCCCACATACACTGCCTAACAACTTCCCCTGGGGACTCCAGCCTTGGCACCCCGCCTGCTTGTCTCCCACATGCAGTCATGCTCGCCTGCTGGGCACACAGTGAAGTAACCAGGTGCCACCTACTTGCCCATGCTCAGCCAGCTGCCCCCCTTCCCGGAAGCTCACAGGCCTGCGCTTGGAGGGAGCCCATGCACAGAACTCCTGTACCCTTACAACCCCCAGACCACATGGGTGAAGCTGGCTGGGATAGGGGGCGTCTTCCCAGGCCAGAGGTCATGTGAGCCCCATGTATCCTAGCCTGTGGCAGCTCAGATGGCTCACAGTGCCTCTGAGGGAGCTTTGCCTCTAGGAAGGGAGCCCTGCACCCCCAGGCCTGGTGCACCCTTGGAGGTTCAGGGGTGTGACCCTGGGTATGGATGGTATGAAACACCTGTGACATTCCCAGGCCACAGCGTCTGTATATTTCCTAGTCCCCACATTGCTAACCAGACACTCGAGGGCCTAGCACCTGTGCCAGGTCCTGGGACCAGGCCAGGTCTCCCTAGCTCTGGGGGTTGCCCCTGGAGAGTTCAGCCAGGGGCTGGGTATGGGCCAGGAGGCAAGGAGGCCATGACCTGAGAGCCTCTGGGTGCCGAGTGAGGGCTTCAGTCACCAGACCCACCCCTCTGCAGCCTGGTCAGTAGCCCAGGAACCCAGCCAAGCTCCCAAGCTGCCAACAATAACGGACGATTATCAGTAACTGGATCCCTGGGCCCCTCGAGGGCAGGGGCTGGGAGGAGTGTGGAGACATAGGAACCCATTTTTCAGAGTGGCTGCTGAAGCCCAGAAGAGTGAGGGGTCTGGTAGGGTAACAGACACTGGCCTGGCCCTTAAAGCTCAGAGAGTCAATCCCAGGCAGAACCTGGCCCTGAGGGTCTCCCCTCCCCATCCCCTGGGTTGAGCCTCCACCACAGTGAATCTGATAGGAGGTAAGCAGAAAGCCAAGTCCAGCTGACACCAGGTGAGCTCCCAGCCAGGGGACAGGACAGATTGTGTGGGTGTCCTATCTGGGCTGCCCCTCCCCTTTCCACCAGGCCTGGCCTGCCTACCCCAGCCGAAGACTGTGAAGCCCCACAGGTACTTCTTCTCAGAGAAGAAGGCCATGAAGATGAGGCTGTGCAGGTAGAGCCCTTCCACCAGAATCCAGTAGTAGTTGGTGGCCAGGAAGTAAAGGAAGAAGGTCACTGCCACTCGGCAGCCCACCTAGGAGACCAGCTACATTAGCCAGGGAGCAGGGCCTCAGCTGAGGACATCAGGGCTGGGCAGAGGGGAGAACAGAGCAGACATGGGGCAGAAGGTGCAGCCAAGCAAGGGCATGGGGCCGACCAGGGGACTCTTGGGACACAAGATGCTAACCAGCAATGAGGAGTGTTTAGGGGCCCCGGGTGAGTCCCTGGGCGGCAAGGCTGGAAGCGGAGCCAAGGCTTGGGTCCAGAAGGGAGGGGTGGTAGGGTGGTGACTTGGCATGCAGGTTCCAGGCACAGGGCGCATGGGCAAGATGGCCGGGCTGGGCACTCACGTAGCCAGCGGCAGGTGGTGGTGGCGCCTGGGTCAGTACATGTAGCTCCTGCTCGGTGAGGCGCTCCGCCTCATCCAGCGTGAAGCCAGAGTACAGCACTGCATCCTTTACGAAGATGCTGGCAGCACGCAGCATGAAGGACAGGAACATGTGCATGTGGATATAGTTGCGTGTGCAGTGAAGCCTCCTGTGGTCATGTGACATCACCATCACAGTGGGTAGGGGACAAGACACTTCACACCAGTAAGTGCAAGGCCACACCCAAACCACGCCCACCAGAATCACTCAAACTTTCAAACCACTACTACCCTGGAGCAAAACCAACGGCCACTTATCACCAGGCCACCAAACTATTTTTGCACCTACCCAAACTCTTGCCCCACCCACCCAAATAACACCCCCAGTGACAACCATCACCCCGCCCCACCTATATGATGTTGCTCTCACAAGATCATGTCCATCTCCCACCCAACCACGACCCCTTCACATGTCTGCTCCTTACCCCACCCACCTAAAGTAGGCCAGGATGAGCACAGCCACTGTGAGGGAGGCGAGAGACATGGAGTAGCCCACAGTGTAGATCATTCCCAGGCGGTCAAATACCTCCTATGCAGGAGAGGAGACACCGTCAAGTCAAACAACTGGGGCTCAAGAGGGGAACTCCGTTAAGGGTCAGGTCAGCTCAGGGTGCTGGAGGAAACTGGGGGAGGGGTCACTTATGGGGTTGGGCTGCCTTTCTGTGGTCAGGCTGGGGAGGGAAGGGCTCGCACCCTCTCCCGAGTCTCGTTGGTCAGGAACTTGAGGCACTCGGTGTAGTTGGCCCACGTCCGGTTGTGTCCAGGTACCACCTCCCAGCTGCCATTGCGATCGCAGCGTCGGTAGGCATGACCTATTGGTTGCAGGAGGGTCAGGGAGGACAGAGGGCCTGAGATCCAAGCCCTACACCCCAGGAACTGCGGGTCACTAGCCTTACCTTTGTGATTGAAGTCGTAAATGTAGTCAGGACAGGGCACAGCGACCACCTCACCTGGAGCCCCCAGCGGCCAGCACACAATATAGTCCCACTCAGGCAGGCAGGGACGTCCTATGCCCAGAGACAGACAAGACAGGGTAGGGGACACCAAGGGATCAGTGGATCCCCGTGAGACCTGGGACAAGTGCAGCCAGGCCTGTCAGCATCCCGCAGGAGCGTTGGAGAGGGTGTGTTGGGTCATGACTTCCTACCATGCCTGAGCCCACCTGGCCCAGTAAGTACTGGCTCTGGACCCATCTTCCAGGTGGTCTGGAGAAGACCAACAGAATTGGGTGACAGACCCAGCCAAGCCACTCTCTTCTTGCTGACCCTTGTCTGGCTTCCAGTGTCCCAGAGGAAGACAAGGAAGACAAGGCTCTCTAGGGAGCCTTCTCTAGGGACTGTCTGTGGACAGTAGGCAGGAAGTGTGGTTTCTATGCCCGCTGGACTTCCGGAGAGCTCCTGGCTTTACCTTGGTGTTGCCACTCAGTATTTCTGTTTCCTCATTTAAAAACCGGGCTTGACCTGCACTTCTACCTGGTTCTAAGGCCATGTTGAGGCCTCGTAGGAGACTCCCAGGCCACTTGGGGGGACCCGATACTCCAAAGCTAAGTGCTACTACTGGAGATATCAAAAAGCAGGGTAATCTGCCCCAGTTTGGGTCCCTAGCTCTTTCATGGTGCATACTCTGCCCCTGTATGCCATTAGTCCCTGCTCCCCGCCTGCAGGGACTGCAGTTGTCCTCCAACCACAGGATGCTCCAGCCTCCCTGGACGGCTGCCTTGATGGCTGGACCCGCCCAGCTTGGTGAAAGGCTCTCTGTCCTGAGTACCATATTCCCAACCCCACCCGGCCAGGCTCACAATTCCCGCTGATCCCTGGAGAGCCACAGGGTGACCACAGGCCCCCAGATGTGGCCCATCTGGAATCTGCTGCCCACCCGGCCGGTTCTAACCGGCCCTGTGGCCACAGCCTGGGCTATGTTAGTCTCTGCTCACCTCCCTGCAGGATGATCAGTCCCTCTTCTTCTACCCTCTTGTCCCTCTGTCCTGGCCCCTCCTGTGTGGCTTCCCTATCTGTCACGTGACCCTCCCCATGTGTCACCCTGTGCCTCCTCCAGCAGTCCCAGACCTAAACTGTGCCTCATGTCCCCCTGTCCCCACTGTCCATGACTTTCTGTCTCTCCATTTCTTTCTCTGCTCCCATCTCCCAGGATTCTGTTCCTTTCCTTTCCACATAGCTGAACTTGTGGCATAGTGGTGACCACATGTCCTGGGGGCCCACATCCCTTCTGGTGTGTCTACCCCTCTTCATGCTGTCCCCTGGGCTGCTGCTTCCCAGCCCCTGCCCTGCTTCTTGGGGAAGTGGTTGTGGCCACTTCCTTTCCCCATGAACTCCTATGACTGATGGGGCAGGCTACTCGGAAGGATGCTGGGAGCTGACGTACCTTGGTGCCTGCTGCCAGAGGACACTTCCTTGTCCTCCCTGGACTCGGGGTACAGCTTCGAAGATACTTTCTCTTTCTTGGGCTTCCCAGATGTGGATGCCGACATCCATCCCTTGTCCGATTCCATTATGTTGGCTGTAGAAATCAGGGCATTTGTAGCTGTTGGACCGCAGCAGCAGAGCCGGGTGGATTCCAGCTTCAGACACTTCCCTGAACCATGGGGCTGTCTTCCCTGCCTAGAGACCAGGGCAAGGATGTGCTTCCCAGACAGTCAGGTGCTTGGCAGGTGGAGAATGAGCATGGCAGAGTACACTAGGGTGGGCGCAGGTGCACATGTGCGTTGACAGGTCGGGCAGTCAGGGCCTGGGGGCCTTCAGGTCGGGAGAGTCACCGAACAGATACTAAGGCTTGGACAGATAACATGAGACCCCAGCTCCACTGATTGGACAGGGACTTAGGGAGGAGCAGGAGAGATCTGTGTGAGGTGGGGTCAGGCTGGTGCTGCCTTCTTCCCCCTACAGGTCCCACGGCAATGACCACACTCTTGTCCTCTGACCCACCGCTCTCCATCAAACCCCATAGACACTCATTCAGGTGGCCTTCTTGGCCCCTCATAGTCCTGGGTGTCTAACCCAGGGCCTTGATCATGTTAGGCAAGCATCCACCACTGGCCTATGCCTCAGGCCTTTTTAAATTTTCATTTTCACTAAGTTACCCAGGCTGTTGGCAAACTCGTGATCATCCTGCCTCAGCATCCTGTGTCGCTGGGAATGTAGGCCTGTGTCACTCACTGTGCATTATGTGGTGTCTTTCAAAGACCCTTCCCTCCTGGACCAGTCCTGGCTTCCTGGGCTGACCAAGGTACTGGGCTGCCTTAGGGAAATGTGGCCTTCCAGCCACCCCACTGCGTCTTGGGCAGTCCTGGCTCCTCTTCCACCCCCACCCAATCTGTCTTCTGAGGACATGTGGCGGGGGAGATAAAGGGGTCTGAGGGTCTGGTGCCCACTTCCCATGATGCCCTCTACTGGGCCCAGCCCATCCAGCTCCTTGGAGACCTTCAGCCTCACTGGCCCTGCCCACCTGCTGTCCGTAGAACTTCCTTGAGCAGCTTGTCGCACTGGGCCTGGGCTCGGTGCAGCAGGTAGATCTGTTCCTCTTTGGTGAAGACGTCATCTGCATCTACCTGCAGAGCCAAAGGTCAAACTGCAAGTAGCAGCAGGACTGCTGGGCTGAAGAATGGGTCCTGGAGCCTGACCCTCCCAAGGACTCTTCTCCAAAGATCCTCACTCTGGAGAACATGATGGGGAACAACAGGACTATCCTCTCCTTGTCCACCAGTAACCCTGGGTCACTAACGTTCTCTGTCTGGCCTGCTCTCTTGGGGTATATGGGAATGGATGGAATGTCCCAGAGTGAGTTCTTATAAGACTGCCTGAGGTTGGGGAGAAGGGCTGAACCTCAGAAACAAGCCTAGCTGTCTCAGAAACGGGGAGTCACCAGCCCAGCATCCCGTTCAGCACTTTCCCCAGGGAAGGCTGGGTGCCTTGCCTCCTCACCTAGGATCTCTCTAGATCTTATGGGATGCTGCTGGGCCTGCAGGGTGGTACCCCTGAAGCTCCCACCTTTAGCCTGGAAGCCTCTTCAGCCACAGGCCTTTTAGCCTGCTGTTTCATTGCAGGAACCTCCTTCTCCTTATTTTTTTGAGACAGGGTCTTGCTATGGAACGCAGGGTGGCCTGGAATTCAGTGATCCTCCCGCCTCAGCCTCCCCAGTGCTAGGATTACAGACCTGTGACATCTGGTTTGGATATTCTTCTTTCACCTCCTGTGACCCTGTACTCCTACTGGGAATCCCCCCTCCCCCAAATCATTTCAAGGAAGGGAAAGGCAACACCACGGGGGAGGGGAGTGCTTGGCCCAGCAGCAGCTCAGGAGAGGGGCTGTGCCTGCAGGAAGCAGCCTAGCACTGCCTGCCTGAGTAGGACCCCAGGGATGAATGTATCCTGAGACCCAGGATGCTGACACACCCTTTCCAAGTTAGGGCTATGTCCCCTCAGGACCAGCACAGGACCATGGCCCCTGCTGGACTGTCCACATATGGCTGGAGACAGATGAAGGAGGCAGCAGGGAGAGCAGTGACCAGGGAGCCTGGTTGCAGAGAGAAGTTAATTGACTGCGTCTCTTGGCGGCAGCAGCGAGGGCTCCTAGGCCAAGGAGTCTCCAACTGGCTCGAGGCTGGCTCCGCTGGTTTCACTTAGTGAGGGGCGTGTGTGCATGTCTGAGCGTGTCTGCGCCTGCGCGTCCATGCAAATGTTCTGCTGCTATGTGCCCTCCTGGGAGTTCCCACGTGGGCACCGTCCAGCAAGAAAACCTGGGCCTGGAGCCCGTGTGTCTGTGAATGCACACCAGTGGTGTGATTGGAAAATCCAGTGACCATTTAAATTGAACAATTACTGCAATAAGACATATTGTCACGAATCCCCCTCACGGCCAATATCCTCACCCCACTGTGCTTGCCACTTCCTGAGGTGGTTCTGGAGTCCACTGTCTCTAGCTGTACCATTGTGGCAGCCCAATGTCCTGAATCAATTTGAAACATTTCCCTTTCATGGTCGTTTTGACTTCGGGAAGAGCCAGAGTCTCCCGGTGCCAGATCCATGTTCTGACACAGAATCATGTTTTTATGAGCCTGTGTATCCATCAGATGGCACCTGGCAGCAGCACTCATGGCATTTATAATCATGCTTTTGAGAAAAGGGCTTCAGAGCTCCTGCAGAAAGTGGCAGGAATGGTTGGCTGAGCGTGTTTGAAGTGCGGGGAGGGCTTTTGAAGGAAATTAACAGCAATTTGTGTTTCACTGGAATAAACATTTGTACCATTCACTGTGTATCTCATCACACCTCCTGTGTGTGTGTGCACGCATGCATGCTTGGACACGTTTGTGGACACGGCTCCACGTGTGTTCTTACAGGCATGCTGTGCAGTTCTTCACATTCACACCCAAGTCTGGGCTTCTCTGTGTTCCCAGGGCTGGAGGTAGGCCCTCAGATATCGGATGCAGCATCCATGGGACCCCAGGAAGGGCTGGAGTGGCATCCCTCGTGCTGGCAGGCAGCCCCACGACTCATCCTCCCCCAATTCCCATCCTGCCCCATGAGCTCAGGCAGGGCACCTTGGTTTGCCAGGTTCCAGGGACTACTAAGACTAACCCGTCTCTCTGTGTCCTCTGACGCTGAGGACCCCTGCCCTCCCCACCCTTGTAACAGTCACCCAACTAACTTCTCTAGGGACAACCATGTCCCCAGCACCACCATCAGGAGAACCATTCTTGCCAGCACCCCTTGGGCTGTACTAGTCCCATCTAGTTCCATCCGGAGCACAGGCACAGCCAGCACATCTCACCCGACACCACTCCCACAAGCCATCACCGTCATGAAGGCCCCCAGCACACCCGCCATCAGTCAGCCCCTCACCTTTACCATCTCCACCCTTCAAGCCCCCTCTTGCTGACACCACAACAGAAGACAGCAGATGTATGAGACAGGGGAGGCAGCCAGGGCAGAGAAGTGACCACCACTCCCTCCTACAGTCTCTGTGGCCAGGAGGGGGCAGGCTATGTGCTTCCAGTAACCCCTGGGGCCCCAACTTTTCATTTATCTACAGGGATGGTGACCTTGCTTCTGGTCTTTATTATTTTGGTTTGGTTTGCAGCACTGCGGATTGAATCCAGGGCCCTCTCCACCAAGGAACATCCCCAGCCCTTTATTTTTTATGGCAGGGTCTCAAATCATTAAGTCTCCTAGGCTGGACTCAAACTGGCAAGCCTGCTGCAGCCTCCCAGAGTGCAGAGAGCACAGGGATGCACTGCGGAGCCTGGTTTCCCTGGGCTTTAGGATGAATGCAGATGAGGGGGGGTCATCTGCAGCTCTAAGCCTCAGAGCTCCTCCGGGACAGCTCCCCACCCTGCCCCTTCCTCATCCACACTCCTGGATTCTCCAAGGAGCCTGCAGTGCAAATCCCCACCCACCACCCACCAGCTCTGTGGCTTTGGCTTCATACGCCCTCCAGGATCCTCCAGGATCGGGATAATCACAGGGCTGTCACAAGGGTTAAACGAGACACCGAAACACCGCTCAGGATGCCTGGGGGCAGGGCTGTCACCAGCAGGACCTCAGAGCCACCCCTCCTGACCCCTTCCTTGCTTGCTGATGCTCCAGGCCAGAGCCACTCTGTAGAGCACCCTTGTTGTCTCTCTGCAGCCTCCACCCATCAGCTTCACCTAGCTGGGATGGGTAATTTGTGGGGGTGGTGGCTGGGCCCCATCTCTAACTGGGCAGATCAGGAGCTGGAGTCCAGAGCAAGGTGATGCATGGTTAGCTGGGTAGATGACAGAATCTAGGGGCCACAGCAAAGGGCAGATGGCTTGGGGGATCCTGGGGACAGCTGGGGGCAGGAAACACAGGGGAGCAGAGCACACTGGGTACAACACTTTCAGGGTGAGATATGCCTAGGGCTTGATAAGATTTAGGGTCACTACCAGGTACCTCAAATCTGTGCTTGGGGGCAATGGGCCCCTCCACTGCCTGTCATCCTGAGCAAGGAGGGTTTCTTCCCAGAGGTAAGGGAGAAATATCCCCACCCCAGGCGGCAGCTCCTTCCTGTCACCCCCACTTTTGCGCCCATACACTCCTCATGGAGTGGGCTTGGCCTCATTCCAGGGTGCGGAGGAGCTGGACCCTCAGCCACTGAGATCAGTCTGCACATCTGGGGCCTCGGATGAGGCCTGGGGGGCTGGGGCTGACTCCTGGCCAGGCATCACTTAGTCCAATCTCACTGCTGACAGGGCCACCCAGTGCTACCCCCAGGTTCCCTGCATCCCCTGGGCCCTCTGTGGTCTCAGATTAGGGCTGTGATGCCCAAGGGCCCAGCTGTCTTAGGACTAGCCGTTGACATGGCCCATGGTGGCAAAGCATGCACACGTGCACACAGCCTGTGAACACATGGGAGGCACAGCCAACTTCAGCCCTGAGCTAGCAGAGAGGGGTGGCAGGCAGCTTGGAACATCGAGCTGGCATTTTCAGGGCTCCAGGCAGGCATAGGAACAAACACAGAAGTTGCCATCGCAGGGAGAGTATCTGTGGTCAAGACATCCAGATACAGGTTGTTACTTCCTTAGTTCAGAGCTGAGAAAAGAGAAGCCACCTGCTCCCTGTCCTCCTCTTCCTACCCATGCCTGTCCCCCCAGGCTGTCCCTTAACTCAGCTCCCCAGGACCCCACAGAGCGAGGGTGGTGGGAGCTGGGACAGCCTGGCCACAGTGGAGGAGCAGCAGCGAAGGCTGTGAGCTGGCATGGTAACGTGGCTGGTGATGGCTCCTGTGGGACAGGGCAGGGCCACACCTCTCACTCTGGCCCTCCAAGTTCTTTATCTGCTGCTCGTGACCCCGGATATACTGGGATGCTCTGCTCCCATCATACCCCCCATTATACAAAAGGGGACACTGAGGCTAAGGAACAGTTAGAAAGAGGAGGGCAGCAGCACCCTGGGAAAGGAAAACAAAAGTAGAAGTTCCCAGCCACATGGGGCCCCTGGTGCCAGCAGCAGTGTCATTTCCCAGAGTCCTTTGCTATGCCAAGCAAGTGCCTCTCTGCAGCCTGCACAGAGATCTTCACTTAGTGGGGACAGGGGCTGTGTGCCAGGATGGTGGCTGGTCTGCAGCTCTAGCTGGGCAGTGGAGTCGCCAGCTAGAGTTCGTAGCAAGGTGGTGCATGGTTACAGCAAAGCCAGCACAAACCTTGCTCAAACCTTGCTAATAGGAGACATCTGTGTGACCTTGTGGCCTTCCTGCATCCTACCTTCAGGTTCCACTCCTGGGACCTACGCTGACACCCGATGGCGCCTGCATTGCCAGCTCCTGTGCCCCTGGCTGCCCTCTGTCTGTCTGTGTGTCTGTCTGTCTGTCTGGCCTGAGCAGGCTGGGATCGGCTCCTGTCCACTGCCGCTGACAAGTGCTGACTTCTCCTCCCCCTCACCAGGCCTTCCTGAACAGGCTGCCTGTGTTCGGGCCTGGGAGGCACTGTGACGCCTCTCATCGCAGCCAGCCAGCGTGGCCGCCGTGGGGGCAGGCGGTGGGACTGAGCGGGATGCAGAGTTGGCTGCTGGGACACGCTGGATCTTCACAGGCAGCCTGAGCTGGGCCAGGAGGATGGAGGATGCAGGATAGAGGACGCAGGATGGGGATGGGGATGGGGTGGTGGGCAGAGCAGGGTCCTTGGGTCTCTCCTCAGGCACAATCCAGGAGCAGGGCTTCTTGGGGCTTAGGAGGCCCCAGGGCTCTGTGGAGTGAGCAACTGATTCCTCTCCAGCTACAGATGATTCCAGGGGGCAGCAGAGGCCTCACCCTACCTTTTATTTTTCCTGGTTGCCCCCTCTCTTTCTCCCTCTCTCACTCTCTGAAATAGCTCTTTACTTGGCATGGCAGCTGGACAACCAGGGAGTGTCCCCAGAAGGCCCATGACAGGAATCTGGGGGAGGCCGCTTGACGCCTCATTAAAACATTCCGAAGAAAACCGAAGTCCCAGGAGGGCTGGGCAGTGCTGGGCGCTGGGCTGGGGAGGAGGGGAGGATGTGTTTAAGGGCAGGTGATATAAAAAGCCCCGACGAATCAATACGAACAGGATAAATAACCCAGAGAATGATGAGCAGTGGCTAGGAGCAGCTTGCTTAGAAGGTGATAATAAATAAGGATAGAGTCCCTAAATCACTGTTGATCAACAAATTCCAAGGAAGGTGGTCCATTGTTCTCTTATCAGGATGCACAGTGGAACAAAGGACCCCTGATCCCAGGGGACATTGGGCGGACTGGGGAGGAGCCCTCACTGTCAGTCCTGGTGAGTTGGAGCCAGTGAAAGCTTTTTAGAGGGCTACTTGGCCAGACCTATTAAAATAAAAAATGTGCGTGGTCTCAGACCCAGCAAAGACGAAATCTAGAAATATCCTACAGGGCAATAGTCACATGGGGACCCAAGAGGGCATTTCAAGGAGCTTCCATGTCACTGCCTAGACCTTTTTCTCTCACATACATGTGCACTTACAAGCAGAGAGAAATGATATAGAAACAATCTAATGCAGTCTCCAACAGAAGGCTTCACAAAGCTCCCACTTTGGTATACTATGCAGCATTTAAAAAGGTAGATGTATATTGACATGAAAGGGAGCGAGACACACTTCGAAGTAAAGCACTGATACTATTTAACACCAACCAGAGAAACCAATAGAACACAACAGAGCAAAGCCATCATCTCTTTGCCTTGTCCATAATGGTACCACTTGGAAATGGGAAAGGAGGGTGGAAAACACTCTACTTTCAAAATGTTTTAAAAATGGTTTCCTCCAAAGCAGGCTTGTCATTCCAGCACTCAGGGGCTAAGGGAGGCGGATCACCAGGCTACACAGTGAGACCCTGTCTCAAAGCCCAGACAAACCCCACAGCTTTCATCTAGAAGGGGGACAGGGCTTGGATGTCACCAAGCAGGAGTCCTCCTCTTTAATCTGTGTTAGTGCACTCTTTTGTAAGAATGAGCGTATTATGTATGAGTTATAAAATTACAAATAAAAAAAATAAAAGTTAAAAACCCCAGAAGGATCTTGTTTTCAAAAAAGAGAAAGAAAGAAACACAAAATGCAGCGTGAGAACCGGAAGTCCTTGCAGAGCAGCTCTTACCCTACTCTGGAAGGAGCTCAGAGTGAAGTGGCAAGACCCAGCTTCAGATACCTCCTCTTCCCTATGCACTCACCCATGGCTGGGTGAAAAGGGGACAAGAATACATTTGTGACTCACTGAGGCTCAGAATCTGGGAGCAGGGCTGGGTGTGGTGGCGCATGCCTGTAATCCCAGCACTTGGGAGGCTGAGGCAGGAGGATTGTTGTGAGTTCGAGACCAGCCTGAGGTACAAAGTGAGCTTAAGGCCAGCCTGAACTGCATAGTGAGACCCTGTCTCAAAAAAAAAAAAAAAAAAAAAAAAAAAAAAAAAAGAATCTGGGAGCAGTAGTCACTGCTCAAGACCTTCCTGGGACAGCTAAGGAGGCCACGGAGTGGTGTCTCCCACCCAAGGCTGCCCCTTGCCAAGCCTCTGTGCTGGGGGTGTCCTTACCACACTGCTGCCTGGTGGAGTCCACCCTTTGCCTCCCCCCTGCAGTCCATGGTCCAGCCCCTCCCAATCTTGGCCTCCTCTTCCCTGAAGGTGTGGGAAGGAGGAACCAGCCTAGCCTGAGCACAAGTGCCCCATTTCTCAGCTCTTTTCCCCCACCAAGGCACCAAGTCTGGGAAGGGATGAGTGTGGTTGGTCACAGGGCTGGCTGGGCAGAGAGCAGACAGGTTCTGGGCCAGTGGAGGCCCGTGGGCCTGGTGGGTACTGACTGGGACAGATCAGGACAGAAACCCGAGCCAGGGACCAGCAGGACACAAGCAGGTAGGTGAATTACTCATCCCCTAGGGCTGCATCCCCAAGCCCAGATGCTCCTTGCCTCATAGAGTCCAGACTCTCTCTCTCAGACCCTCACTGGAATCCCTCTTGTTCCCTTCTGCATACAGCTTTGCTTCCCCACAGAGCACTGTGGGGCTATGGCCACCCAAGCCATCCATTGATGAGACACAGAGGGCTTAGCACTTGTTTACCATGAGATAAACAACAATCACAGTGGTTGTGTAATCTGGATCCTAAAAACTGAGGCCACCTGGCCATGGTGGCACATGCCTGTGATCTCAGCCCTCTGGGTAGAGTGAGGCAGGACCAGTGCAAGTTCAAACCCAGCCCGGGCAACTCAGTGAGATCCTGGCTCAATAGGAATAAGATAAATGCATAAAATTTAACAACCAAGAAGCGCATGGCTCAGTCACTGGGCAGAGTAAGAGGCTTGATGTGTGCTGCTCAGTGCTCCAAATCCTGTCTGGAAGTAGGAAGAATGGAGGTGTTTCTTAAATAAAAATCAGAAAACAGACCCAGGGGCACACATGATCATGGTGCATGCATATGTGTGTGCCATGCCACACAGCACAAGGCACGTGCAGACCACAAGCTTCCACACACAACACACACACACACACACACACACAGACACACACACACACTCTCTCTCTCAGGACACTGGTGCCCATTGCCCTGTCCACCCCACTCACACACTGTGCACAGATGGGACACACACAGAGCTCACCAAGGGCTCAGCCTTTCTGCAGCCTTATTTAAGTCTTCTTTTGGAGAGAAACCTTAGGCTTTGGAACTGAGAACAGGGTATGCTGGCACAGGGGCCATGCAGAGGAGCAGAGTCTGATGGGGGGATGCTGGCCAATGCTTCTCTGACACAGTCTTTTACAGGTGGGACAACTGAGGTGTGGAGAAGGACAGTCCAAGGTCACAGAGCACTGGGCAGACCTGGAGGAACCCAGCCTCTGGTCTTCCAGCTGGGGCTCTGTCTGTGGGGCTAAGACCTGCTCAGAGCCCTCTATGGGGGGCAAGGGTCACACCCTGGCTGGGGTGTGGCGTGGGTCAGACGGGACTGGTGCTCCCCAGGGAAGGTCCCCAGGCCCTGGCCCAGGAGGGGGGTATGCAGTCTCAGCTCTCTGCCTCTGCAGTCTCCGTTTCTATTTGCTGCTCCAAGGTGCTCTCAATCCCATCCAGCTTGCTCACGACTCCAGCTTTCTCTGCCACTCTATCCAGGGGTCTTTCATGTGTGGGAAGGGGGGACCTCCAGCACCCATCTCCTGCAGGGGTGCATTGCGCTCCCCGTGTCCTACCACACCCACCTCCCAGGGCAGACATCATCTATCCTGGGTGAAGGGGGCACCACGGGTGCACGCGCATAGGTCTGAAAGTGACAAGAACAAGAGGGGACCCTTGTTCCCTCTTGGGGAACCCTTGCCTGGGGGAGATCCTAACCTCCATCCCTACACCCCCCGCATTGTGTGCTGGATTTCCAACATGACTTGCGGAAGGCAGAGGCCCCCAAATTCCAGTCTTCCAGATTCCATAGCTATAGCAAAAGCCCAGATCACACAGGGCTTTCTGCTGGATCACTGTCACCTCGGAAGGCGACACCCCAAACTGTGCTCACACACAGAAAACCCCAACCACAGATTTCTAGTCGTGGGACCTCAACCCAAGTTTCAGTACTGGAGAGGCTACAGGCATTTGGCACATACAGTTTAGAAACTCTGGAGAGAGCAGCAAGAACCAAGAATCAGGGGTTCACCTGGAGGGGGTCACCATCCAAAGTTCAGTTGCCCGGAGGGACGGAGACTCCGCGCCTAGACCCTCCCGGGGAGCCCCGAGCCGTGCCAGGGCCGTCCGAAGGTGGCCCGCGTGCGCTGCAAGCGACTTACCAGCGCGTACGCGGAGCTGAGAACCGGGCAGCAGAGCAGGAGCGCCAGGCCGGGAGCCATCCGGGCGGCCCCCATCGCCGCCGCCTAGGGCCGCGTCCCTCGGGGCAGCCGCCGCCGGCCCTGGTGAGGAGCGGGGGTGCAGACTGCGTCAGGCCGGACAGCCCCGCCCTCTCCCCGGCCTAGGGGACCCCGGCGTACCGGCGGCCCGCGGCCCCGGAGCCCGGCGCGGGGCCCATGCGCTGAGGGCGAGCGCGGCGCGGAGAGGGCGGAGAGGGCGCAGGGGAGGAGGGAGCGGCGGGCGGCGGGCGGCGGGCGGGCGCCGAGCGCGGCGGAGCGCGGCCCGTCTGCCTGCAGCGGAGAAATCACATCCATATGGCCGGGCCCCCCGCCCCCGGCCCGCCCCCCGCCCCTCCGCGCCGCCTTTTCTTTCTTTCCCTCTTTCCTTTTTTCTCCCTTCGGGGGAACTGGGAGCTGAGGCTTCGCCCCACGCCCATGGGGGAGGGGCGGGGGAGGGGCCGGGGTCGCGGTCCACGGGGGGCGCACGAGCGGTTATTTTTAGCTCAGCGGCCGTCGCGGGAGGGGACCCGGGGCGGGGCTCGCGGCGCAGGGACGCGATCCCGAGAGGGCAGCGACGCCGACCTCTGCTGTGCCCGGACCCCGCCCCCTAGACCCCCAACCCGATCCGGGCGCCCCCCGCGAGCCCCTCCTCATGCTCCGCCTGGCCCCGCCTGCGCCCCCGGCTGGAGCGCGCGTCCCGGCGCCGGGTGCCCAGGTCTGCGCGCCGTCGCCAGCTCCCCCGGCCGTGGCCTCCGCTCCTCGGCGGCCCCAGGCTCCGTCTCGGTCACTCCCTCGCGCCCGCCCTCCCTTCCCCCTCCCCGCTACGAAAACATTCGCAAGTTTCCAAAAAAGCCACGGAGCCGGGCGGCCCGCGGCTCCATCGAGCTCCGAAGAGAGGCGCCACCAACCGACCCGAGGCCGACCCGCCCGGACCCCTATCCCTCGGGATCCCGCGCTCCCAAACCCCGGATCCCGCAGCCTTGGCCCCGACTTACTCCGAGCTCGCCGCCGTGGCCCCCGCCTTGCCATGGATGTCGGGGTACCCCCGACTGCTGCCCCAGCAAGCCAGTGCCCCGTCCGCCGCCCCAGGGTTGCTGCATGGAGTTCTCAGGGTGCCCTCCACCCGGCCGCGGCCCGCAGCCGCCGCCCGCCGCGCGCGTCCCTAGCCCCGGCGCCTGCCGCGCCCTCCCCGCGCCCGCCTTCCCCTTCCTTCCCCTCCCCTGCGCTCCCTTCTCCTCCCCTCCCCTCTCCGCCCCCACTGCCCGGCGCCACCGCCCCCAGCCCCAGTGCGTCCCCAGTGCCGGGCTTGGGTCTTGAGGCCGTGGTGCGCCAGGGGCGCCGTCGGAGGCATCGGGGCCTGGGAGCCTCCCGGACTGCCGCTTCATCATTCGACTTTGGGAAATCACACTTTAAAAAAATTCCCTCATCTCCGGGCCCAAGATTGATGGAGCGGACTCTCCGCTGCCACACGGTTTCCTGGGGGGCACCCCGTCCCGCGCTCTCAGGACTCCACGGAGTCTGTCTCATGACTGGAGCCCCTCACTCCCTCCTCATTCGCGATCTCGTCAGGGTTCGGGGTGCCTCCCGGGCGGAGCTGCAGTCGGTCAAAGACCAGTCCTGCCTCGGAGTGCCCTCACCCGTCGCCATCAGACCCAGTCTGGGGAGGCCGGCTAGACTTTGAAACCTGGGGCTCAGCCCCACACCTTGGAGCCTCAGCTGGAAGCTGGCTGCGGGATGGGACCCTCCACTTGGTGGAAGCAGGGGAAGAGTGGCCAGGGGCTATGGCCAGATTAGGGGTGGGAATAGGTGTAGGGTTGTTGTGGTGGTGGGTCTTTTGTGCCTGCTGGGCAGGGACCTTGGACCCCCTAAGACCACACCTTCATAAGGATCCCAGCAGTGGGGCAGGGGTGAAAGTAGGGTGAAGGAAGAGGCTGGGGTTGCCTGGAACCCAAGAGTTTAATGATGGTCTACAGGAGCAACCAGTACTCAGGGGGCTGAGACAGGATCGCTGTGAGTTTGAGGCCAGCCTGGGCTACATAGGGAGCTCAAGGCCAGCCTGAACTATTTAACTAGACCCTGTTTTAAAAAGAAAAGACCAAGTGGCAGTCTGGTTGACCTACTTACCAGTTGCGTGTCCTAGCCACTAGGACTCCCGTAATCTCTGGACCATGGTTTCCTCATCTGTAAAATGGGGAAGTTAGGCAGTGGATTCAGAGGGTAGCTTTCACTATTCCCCTGAAAGTGTCCCAGGCCCCTGGTCTCCAAGGGCTCCCTATAGGCAGTCTGTAGAAATGAACTCATGTGTCCACCTGAGAGACAATTGTCCCCAAGATGTGATAGTGTATGCTTGTAATTCCAGGCATGGGGTGCTGAGGCAGGAGGATTGCCACAAGTTGGAGGCTACATAACAAAGCACTGTCTTAAAGCAAAAACAAAAATGTCAATGGTCCTTGGCCCAGTCTAGCTGCTGCTGTGTGGCCCAAGCCCACAGCTGTCTCTCCCACACATTCCTGTGACCACACCTCTCTTCCTGACTTCTTACACCACTCTATGCCTTGGTGAAGACCAAACATGGGGGTGGCAGGATTGAAAAGTTAATCTTGTAGCTGGTGCAGCAGAACCCTCAGACTTGACTCAACAGTACCCAGGACCCAAGGGGCTGTCCAGGGCTGCAGGCTGGTCCATAACTCTTGGAGGCTTTCATAGAAGCTAGGTGTTCCACAGCTGTGGGGCTGCGCAGTTCCTGACTCACCCCTAGCCTCTGGTTGATGGTGCCACCAGCAGGTTAGGGTATCACACATTAACTGGAAGGACGCCAGTACTGCAGAACCAGAACCACCCCTTTGTCAGAGGCCCCAGCTCAGTTTCTGGTCAGTTTCAGTAGCCTTTGGAAGCTCCCTGGCAGGGAGGTCACTCTCCCATCCTCAAGCTAGGAGCCTAAGTAGGCGGGACCCATGGCTGCCCTGGAGCTTAGAACTGGAATAGGGCTCCTCGGCATGGTGGCACAGGCCTGTAATCCCAGTGCTCAGGGCTGGGAGTCTGAAGCAGGAGAGTCACCATGAGTTTGAGGCCAGCCTGGGCTACATGGTGAAAGCCCAAAAGAAAAAAAAAAAAAACAGGCTACACACTGTGCTGCTGCCTGGTAGAGTGGGGCCAGGTCAAGGTCATAGACCAAGGTACACCCAGACAAGACAGACAGGGAGCTCTCACCCTCTTGCTGCAGTCTGTGGAGGCTCGGGCACCAGACTGGCACCTGCCTCTGAGCACACTTGCTCCACTTCTTCACCTCAGCTCTGCTCTGTCCGTGTACCCTGAGATCAGCCCTGCTCCCAGCCTGAGCCCTGTCCCCCAAGGACTGTCAGCTTAGGCTTGACCTCTGATCTCTGGCTGAACTCTGACCCAGCCGAACCTGTTCCCAAATCCAAGCCCAGACCCTCCTCAGTTTCCAGGGGCCTCTGGAAGCTTTCTGAGGCAAAGGGCCAGTAGGGGAGAGGGTGGCCCGGCCCTAAGTGGAGCGAGGTGCCACTTTTACAGCAATTTGGCTGCTCATAAACACTCTAGAGTTTCTGGCGGCTCTAGCATCTGGTGGGGAGCCCCCTCCCGGCTCAGTGAGGGCCTAGATTTCCCCTTCTCTGGGAGGCTAAGGCAAGGTTGGGGGCCAGGGGCCAGCAGGTTCTGTCCCAGGTGGAAAGTAGTCCTAGGAGGTGGAGGTACTGGCTTCCTGTCAATCAGGTCACGGTGCCTGCTGTCCAAATTCCAGGTCCATGACACTTGTTCGCAAGGTCGTCCTACCTATAGTCCCAGCACTTACTCAGGAGGTTGAGGCAGGAGGGTTGTTGGGTTCAAAGCCAGCCTGAACTATCTTGTCACAACAGAAAGGAAAAAAGCACCAAGAAAGGAAAGAAAGAAAGAAAGAAAGAAAGAAAGAAAGAAAGAAAGAAAGAAAGAAAGAAAGAAAGAAAGAAAGAAAGAGATGGAACACCTTATGTGCCCCATGGTGCTAATCAGGGTCCATCCCACAGGAACTGCAGCTCTGTCCTTCCCAGCTGCACCCATGTCCCTCGGGATACCTGGATCAACCCTGCTCACCAAGAGTCCCCAGACCTTGTGAACCAGGCCCAGGCCCAAAGCCACAGGGCAGACTCAGGTTGGCCATGAGGAAGCCATGGGCGGCCCTGGGGTAGCTTCTCCTGTCCAGGCCTGGTGTGGATGCAGCTGCTGGGGTAAGGAAAAGGCCTGAGTCAGAGCTTTCCCTTGAAAAGAAAAATTAATTATTTTCACCAAGCCCTGTGCTGGCCCAGGACTTTGTCCCAGACACCGAGCATGGCTATGTTCAGGTGCCCTGGGCTGGGCCCTCCCCCTGCCCTTGTGGGTCTGCCTGCCTGGCGCCTGGGCCCACTTGGGCCCCAGGTGACCATGGACCTCAGCTTCCTTTCCTTGCTCTGCTTCTAACTCTCTTTTGGCCTGTCCCTGGGTCCCTGTCTAGCCCTCTGACTTTTTCTTTTTTATTTTCTTTTATTATTATTTTTTGAGAGAGGGAAGGTCTCCATGTGTAGTTGAGGCTGGCTTTGAACTTGCTATGGCCTTAAAACCATCCTCCTGCCTCAGCCTCCAGAGTGCTGGGATTACAAGGCGTGTGCCACTACACCTGGTTCTTTTTGGTCCTTTCTGTATTTCAGTGATCTCAAGCCCCAGTGAAGTAAGAGTGGGACCCCTGAGAGTGAAATAGGAATGCGACCCCTGGAGTGACTGCCTTCAAGTTTTAGGCTCCTGAGCAATCAGGTGGGAACGTGCTGATCTGCATCCGCTTGCCAGCTAAGAAGAGTGAGATCTGCAAGTCTTGGTGTCTCAGTGCTGGGGACCCAGCGGCTCACAGCTAGAAGACAGGTGGGGACCTGTATTCTACCCAGCCCTGTACTGACCCCTGCAGCCCCATGGCCACCCTGAGCCCAGCCGGAGCTGGTTTGTGTTTGGAAGTCCCGGCTCGGCCTGCCAAGGTGTAATGATTCACATGGCAGTGGCCGCTCAGCACATTCCAGCCACAGCCCCAGTGCCCGGCACGTGAGGCAGCTGGCCCCAAACCACCCCTCTACTGCTCAGGCACCATCCTGGGACCTCATCCCAGTGCCCCCTCCCCACACCCTGCAGACGTGTAGGGCAGTAGTATGCAGTTACTTTAAGGTGATGCTGGGTTACCAGACTAGAGAGGAGGCAGGAGTTTGTAAATGTGGCTCTAGGGTAGGAAAACAAGGCTTGGGACGCCCAAAGGAGTGGGCAGGGTGTGTGGCAAGACCGTGACAGACAGCATGTGCACCCTTCTGTCCAGGGCTACTGGGAAGGTGCCATTCAAGGGACATCCTAGGACCTGTGGGCCAGGATCCAGAGGAGGATCCTGCCATGAATCTCTGCCCCCACTCTGGGGCCACTCAGCTTTCTCTGCTTTGCTGTTCCCACTCTCTCCATCCTCACTGGCCAGGGATGGTGGCTGGGACCTTCCTGCCATGGTGATGGGACAGTGACAGAGAATTTGAGACTGGAAGGGGCTCCTAAAGTGCCTGAACCTCCTGCCTTGTGTGCAGGCAGAGCCATGAATCTGGAAGCCAAGGGTCTCTGTGGCCTCGAGCTTGGGGCATTTGTGTCCAGCCTTGCTCCTCCAGAGGATCCCAGCTGACCTTGTCCCCCAGGACAGGAAGTTGCATCTGGAGACCAGGGGAGAAAGGCAATATGGACAGACCTCCTGTACCTGGCTGAGTTCCTGGGGGCACAGCAAGCTCCCATTCAGGAGGAGCCCGTAAACCCTGGGGCTCCCCAAGCTTGGCAGCTCCTGAACACCTTGCCTGGCTGCTGGGGACCAGGGGCAGCAGGCAGGGCTTAGGAAAGGCAGGTCCAGCATGGCAGGTGGGGGGCATCACAGTTCCCACACTAGGGGGGTTGGCATGCTTCTTCAAAGGCAGGAGGACCTCACAACTTTACACCTTGATCAGGACCTCCCACCAGGGTTGTGTGCCCCCAGCCTAGAGGCCCAAGCATCATTCTCAAATCAAATGGCCTCCAGGCTGACCTGGAGCTTCAGCGCCATGATCACTGACTTCGTGCTGAGACCCCACAGCTGGCCTTGAGCTACTAATGCACCACATCTGGTATCCCCTGGAGCAGGGTAGTGATGGTGGGGCTCAACTCCTTCAGCCCTCTCTTCCCCATCTGCTTGGGAAATTTCTCCTCCTCCTCTTCCTCCTTGTCTTTTCCTCCATCCTCTCTTTTTTCCTCTTTATTCTTTCTCCTCCTCCTCCTTCTTTTCTTTAATTTTTGCCATACTAAGGACTGAACCTTAGTACTCCTAAGCTCTTCAAAAAAAAAAAAAAAAAAATTGTGTTTTTTTTTTTGAGTTGGGACTCACTAAATGGCTAAGTTGCCCAACCTGAGTTTGAACTTGAGATCTCCGTGCCTCAGCCGCTCAGAGGGCTGGTGGTACAGGGATGCACCACGCACCTAGCTAGCAGATCTTTCTGGAAGCTGTAGCATTAGGCTTGGATTGTGGTGGAGCAATGAGCCCCGCAGTCTGCTTCCCTGGGTGATGGGCGCTTTATGTCCCTTGGCTGAAGTTCCTCCAAGTGCAAAGGCACCAGCATTTGGTGGGTGGGACATGACCTTGAATTACCACCTTCCTGCCCTAGGCCTCAGGTGGCCCAGGTTAGAGGCCACTGTTCTAAGCCCCTCCGCCTTCGGCATCTTCACAGGGCCACAGCAGGCAGGGGAGTAAGCTCCCCTGGATCCCCTTTCTGCAGAGCCCCCTCTTGTTCCAGCAACCCAGCCAGCCTTGAGGAACCCTAGTGTGGACCAGAAGGGGTCTCATTTCCCAGACGCCTTCCAGTGGGGTGTGACTTCCCGCTCCAGTGGTCATAAAAAGCCCAGAAGCCCAGCGGTCCGGTGTATGTGTGTGGGAGGGGTCTGAACTCGGAATCCCCCTCCCAGGCATGTTTGACACGTGTTTCCGTCTCTCTTGGCCTGGGCTCCCTCTGCTACTATTTATAAACTTTAAGAGCTCCTGCCGGCTGCAAAGTTTTCTTAAACTCAAAATATCACCGAGGCCCCGGGCACACGTTCCAGAGGCTGCCGGGCCCTGTGGTTTGAAGGGAGGAGGGGGCAAGAAAGGAGGGGGATGGGAGCTCAGACACTGGGTCCTGGCAAGGCTCTGGCAGAGAGACCTCAGATGAGGGCCTGAGTCCAGGGAACCCCAGCCCTGACATTCTGGCCCTCTGTGGCCGGGAAGAACCTTCTATGTGGGCAGTCCTTGCTCACACTGGGCCATCGAGGACACCTGAGCTAGGCTGGGCCTCAGTTTCCTCTGCAGACCTGAGTGGGGGCAAGGAAGGGAACTGGTGGACCTTGAGGACATCTAGGGCCAGGGTCAGGGCTGTGTTTGCCTGGCTGTCCAGCTGCATGGGAACCTGTCCCAGAGGTACCTGACCACATAGGGGTCAGCAGGAGCCACATTGGGAAGCATCAGTGGCCTGCTGGTGTCACCCTGGTCCTGCAGCCTGAAGCCCAGGCCCTCCAGGGGTCACTTCAGTTGTCAAAAAGGCTGAAGACACTCCCCTGGATGGGTGGGTCACTGCCTCATAGACATCCCAGGGACAACAGGAGAGTGGCTGTATAAAGCCTGGATGCCAGCTGGGAGCTGCAGGGGGCCAGGTTATGTATGGTGCCACTGAAGTCACACACCCAGCTGATGCCCACCCCCACGACCGCTCAGCCTGGGGCCCTTCTGTGGCTGAGAATCTCCATTTCCCCGAAGCCCTACACAGCTGTGTCCGAGTTGGTGCCCTGGGCGTGGTAGGGGCTGAGGGTGACCTGGCAGGCAGAGGACAGGGGGAGAGCAGCAGGACCCTCACTCCCCAGATACTTCGCTAGAAACTTCTCCCTCAAGACACCTGGGGATCAGAGAACTGTGATGGAAATTCTGGGAGAATCAGGGACCCCCGCCCCCAGGCGGGAGGTGGAAGTGAGGTTCCCCAAGTTGGCAGGGAGGTTTCACTGTAGTCCCTAGCAGCCCAGCCTCAAGTCCCTGCTGGCCCTACAGCTACTGCCCTCCATGTGGCGGGAGAGTGAGGAGACTGGTGAATCCTCTCTTGGACTCCCAGGCCCACACTTGAAGGTGGCAAAGGCCCCTGATGGTATGAAGCCTGCTCCTGCTTCTCATGGAGCTCTATCTAGAGCCAACATGTTCGGGAGGGACTGTGAATTGGGGTGGTCTGGGCAGCGTCCTCTGGGTGCTTCTGACCTTGGAGCTATTGTTTGGACCAGGCTCTGCGGTGGGGCACAGGAGTCTCTAGGCCCACCCAGTTTATCTGCAATCTGTTGAGTCCTTTGTGTATGTAGATCCCAGCCCATTGTCTCCTGTTGACCAAGCTCCAAGCTCCTGTCCTCTGCTCAGAAGTTCTAGGAGGGGCAAAGGTCTCAGCATCAGGGAAGAGGTCTTAGGACCCAACATTCCCAGGGGTCTCAGCTTGACGCGCACTGTACAGTGCAGGTGTGAACCCTATCACCTCAGTGGGGGAAGGGCTTTGGGATGGAGAGACAATGCCCCGTGTCCCCGAAATTCCAGTCATTCTTCTAGAAGCTTCTCCATCTGACCCTGCTCCCATGCTAGAGCCCTGACCTCAGCCCTGGCTGCCAAAACCCACTGGAGTGTGGGTCACTCCCCTCATCATCTACTCTGAGCGCTGCACTTGGGGATCTTGGGCTGACTGAGAGGGCCAACTGAGTCTGCCATGAGCTCTTGCCCGGGCCAACCTGCTAGGGACGTGCCTGTCTGCAGCTGTCCCTCATGCCCCATGGCCTTCCCTCTGCCTGCCCTGGTGTGCTGGAGATAGAAGGAATGGCCGGGAGCCTCAGAGAGAGTCCTTTCCCACGAGAGCCAGCTCTGACCCCATCCTTATCGGACCTGGATGCGCCAAGAACAACACACATGCAGAGGCTCTTGAGCCCCGAACCCGGGGACGCTGACCTCCCTGGCCAGCTGCTGGGCTCTGGCCTCTGATTTCCCCACTGTGGACAGGCCAAGGGGCCTCCAGGGATTGTGGGAGGAGGCAGTGGAAAGGTCCCAGACACCTGGCCACACAAATTCCTGCGCATGTGTGCACATGGACCACAGGAGGCGGCCTGGTGGGGGCTAGTATTCTGCCTCTCAGTGGGGCTCCTGGCTAGTGCCTGTCTGCAGCCCAAGTTCTGTTTGTGCTTGTGAACTCAAAGGTGCATGTGTGGGAGAGTGTAGCAGTATATACAAAGGTGTGTATGTACACATCTGCATGCAAAAGCACTTATGCAAGTGAGGTGTACCTGTAATGTCAGCCACTTGGGAGGCTGAGACAGGAGGATCTCAAGTTCAAAGCCAAACTGTGCAATTTAGCAAGACCTTATCTCAAAGTGAAACATAAAAGTGCCCAGGGACATAGCTCAGTGGTACAGCAGGGTTCAGTTCACAGCATGAGTGTGAACGTGTGTGCACGCACACACATAAACACATGCACAGTACACACCCAGTGTGTGCCACAGTGTGTAGATTTGTATGCATAGGTATATGAACCTGTGTGCTATGGCATCTACCTAGCATGAGGACAGGTGTGTGGAGATGTATGCAGAGGTGTGTGCCTGCTTTCGGCCCAGCCCATGTGGGCCAGTTTCCTAAGTGAGTGTGTGTGTGCGGCTACACATGTAAGTGAGACTCTCGCCCACAGGGGTGGTAGGGTGGCAGAGGTAGAGTGGGGGTATCCAGGGGCCACTGGGGGTCTCAGGGTGGACGCAAAGCTTCAGGAGGGATGGGCTGGACTGACCTGTGTGTCCAGCCGTGGTTATGTGGGCTAGATGGGCAGATGTATAAATACCACACTGGCAGGTACCGGAATCAACTGACTATTCCTAGCTGGGGGCTCCATGCCCTGCCACAGAGGGGTCTGTGTGGCCCCCACGGGCAAGACCACAGCCAGGGCTGGGTGGGATACTCTGGGGACCATAATGGGCAGGGCTGGCAGAGGGACAGGCAGCCTCCCCACCAGCACTGCCTCCTTGCAGGTCACCTCTGTTGCCTCTCCATGTGTCTCTGCTGCTTCACAGCTGTGCCCTGTCAGGCCTTGAATGCCACTCTCTGGTCCTACATCCTCATCCCTGAGGATGTTTGAAAGTTGGCTGTGAGTCTGTCCCATTTCTGTCTCTGTCCTCCTCCTGTGTCTGCCTCCCTGGTCTCTGCTGCAGTTGAGTCCTGGTTCTGATTTCTGTATGGCCAGAGAGTCGTCTCTCCTCCAGCAGCGTGTGCTGCTGCCTGAGACACTTGGTCCATCTGCTCAAACAACCACTCAATTGAGACCTTGTGTCTGACTGACGGGTTTTTTTTTTCCCCCTCTGCTAAATTTACTTGCATTTTTGACTGAATTGGCCATTCAACAGGGGTTGTGTCCACAGGCCCACCCTGCCCCGCAGCCCAGTGAGGGTGCGCTGACAGACACGCACACAGAGCCTCGAGCGCCTGGCCTGCTCTTCCCCATGTGTGGCTGCAGCCTTGTGTGCAATAACACATGTGAGCATGCTCTTCCACAGGCTGAGTGCCACAGTTACACACACACTAGGAATCGCACCCATGCTCACACCTCTGAAGGCAGGATCCAGATGCCCTTAGCCTCCTCCTGGGGAACCAGAGCCATGCGGACAGAAAGGTGTGGCCTCTCTTCCTCCCCCTGCCTGTCCCAGGGGTTTCTGGTCATCGCAGGCCACTCCTGAGCCCCTGAAAACCTCAATAGCAGCTCCCAGACCCCAGTCCTAAAAGGGGATTCTTTTTTTTTTTCCAAGGACAATAAATATTTGCTCTTTGGGAGACTGCTGGTGGGAGAGGGTTTGGCCAAGTGGCAGGGAATGTCCAGGGCAGTGCCGGGAGGCCTCAAGGGGGAGAGACTGGGCCCTGTCCATCTGTCCATCTGACCATCTGGCCATCTGGAAGCTGGAGCAGTGAGGAACTAGGCTCAGGGCCCCTCTCACTGCTTCCTCAGCACCCCTCATGCCACACCGGAGCCCTGGCCCCCACATCTCATCCCACAGCCTTTTGCGCCTCCATCCTTGCTGCAGCCCCCACTCCTCCTCATTTGGCAGGAATGCATGGCCCTTGCTCACATTCAGACTCTGCAGAAATAAGGGATTCAGCGTTCCCAGAAAGACTGAAATTGTGTGTTTTCTGATTTTCTACTGGTGCTACCTATCCAGGGTCAGGCTGATGCCTTTCAGGCCAGACCCCTAATAACAGATGGGGCTGTCCCCAGTGCCCCTTTGTGGGGCACTGGCCTGTGCCATCCCTGCTTGCACTCCCCACGAGGCCCTAGGTCCTGGAGGCTGTTGCTTGTCTACCCCTCCTGCATGCTGAATCGGGCTCCCAAATATAGCGGCCGTGGCCACAGCCGGCCAGGACACCACAGCACCAAGCGTCAGTCCTGGGCCGGGATCAGAGGGGCAGGAGTTGATTATAGGTCCCTGGGCCAAACCGAGGCCTTGCTTGCCAGCCCTCGAACTGGCCACCCCCACCCGGAGAACCACAAGGTTGGAGCATCTGGTCCCCGTCAGCACAGTGGGCAGAGGGAGGGGCCCGCCAAGGACAGAGTTGTCTGTGTGTGGCGTGGGATGTGAGGATGGCCTGGGACGTGGGGCAGAGGTTGTTCTCCAACCCCACCATCATGGGAAGCCATCATGGCCTGTGGTACAGGTTGGAGAAACTGAGGCCAGGAGGAAGCGGGCCCAGCCCGGGCTGCAGGAGCCCGGGGAGTCTTCTTCCTCCCCTCGGGCAGTCTTTCCCATCTCTCAATCCCTGGGCTGTGCCTCTGGGAAGTGGGCCACATCCTGTTGGTGGCAGAGCAGCCCTGCTGGGAAGTCCTTGTTGGAGTAGGACTTTCACAGGAGGCCTCTGGCTCTGGGGGGCACAGACGGGCTCCGATGGTCATCTCTTCCTGGTCCTGCACCTCCCTTAGGCCGCCTCTAGCCAGGATAGCCAGGTGGCCCTTACCCAGCCGCTGCACAGCCAGTTCCCCTGTCCACAGTGGGCAGCACCTCAGGGACCCCACATAGGGGCATCAGGAGCACCCAGCATGCAGTAGGGTCTCGTCTTGGTGGACATACACGCATGTGCTTGTGGGTGAGTACAGGGTCCTGGGACCTGCCGCATGGCAGCATTTGACCTACTTCTAAGGCCCTGGGTCTGGCCCAGGCCGCGTTCTCAACTCCTCCGGGAAGTGTGGGCCTGCGGCCCAGCTCAGGGGCTGTGGGCCAGGAAGGGCGGGCCAGGGAGGGCCAGGCGGCCACGGAGCTTGCAGCAGCTGGGCAGGAGCACGTGGGAGAGCCTGACCGTCCTCCTCCCTGCTTCTGGCTCTGGGGCCCAAGGGACAGCCCTCCCCCATACACATACACTGGTGGCTACCATACCCTGAGCTCCCTGATGGGTCCTGGGCTATTGCACATGACCATGAGGTCTACCAAGTACCCACCACCAAGGCTTGCCAAAGTTGACCCAACCACAGGGCAGTGGGCAGAGCCAATCTGGATAGCCATTGGCCCCTGTCTTTGTAGACTGAGGGTCTAGCTTTGTGGTTATGGCTCTGGAGTCTGAAGTCAGAGGCCTGGGCCTGGGCTTGGGCCTGGGGTGTAGAGTCTGGATATAGGTTTGGGTTTGGTATGTAGGGCTTCAGACCTGGGTTCTGGACTTGAGGTCCTTTGTGTGGAGTTTGGTCCTGGACTCTAGGTTCTGGGGTCTGAGTTTAGAGTTCATATTGTAAGGCTCAAGTCTGGGATCCAGGCTGGGGGTCCAGGGTCCCATCCTTTCCACGGGGCCACCTGCCCTCTGCCTGCCTCCCTCTCCCAGCCGCTGAGATGAGCTGCAGGGAATGTGGGAGGTGGCTGCGACCCTCGGGGGTCACCAGAGCTCCTGCCTTGACGCACAATGTCACATTGCCCCTCACCCCACTCCAGGAAGGGCTCCAGAGGGGTTTTATTCCCTCACTGAGCCGCTGAGAGGTGTGGGGTATTTGTTCATCTGATATCCACTGAGTATCACTGGGCAGCAGACTCTGGGGACATAGGGGATACATTCCCATTGTGATAGCTGGCACAGGGGGAAGGACATAGCTATGGGACAGGTCAGTAGAGCAGCTCTCAGGTGGGGTACGCAGAGGTGGGGAGCCAGCAGACAGGCAGGATGATGGGCTGCCTGCAGGAGTCATGTGTCGCTGAGGTCAGAGAGTGACAAGGAGCTGTCGGTGGCCAGAGGCCCAGGCAAGGGACTGCGGGGCACCCCAGTCTGTGCACAGGCCCAGGGGCTGGAAGAACCACAGTGAAGACCGTGTGACCAGGACTCTTCTGCCTCAACCCACAGGTCTGCAGAAGTCGGCGTTCATGCTGCTCACTAGGAACCGCTGCTGAGCTTGGGAGCATAGTCTGAGGGTTCACTGAGGACATCACAACTGCACCCTAGGGTAGGGGGATGCAGGGCCCGATGACTTTCTAGGCCTCTCAGGCCCTGTCATATCTTCCAAACCATATTTGGCCCCCACCTGGTCCCCACTGCCCTGGTACAGTCCTGCTGACCACTGTGTCTCTTCTGGGGGCTGGTATCTTTTCTTTAGTATTTTAGGGAAGGATCTACAGGGTGATCAGGGTCTCACTACTAAATTGGACTTGTTGTGATCTGCCTGTTTACAGTCTCCCAAGTGCTGGGATTACAGGCGCCTGCCTGTAATTTGAGTCTCAGTTGCCACCTCATTGTGCCCTTGAGGCAGGGCCAGCAAAACAGGCCCAGGGATTGAACCCCTGGTCCCTGTGCTTGCTTGCAGGTACTTTACTGAGCTATTTGGCTGGCCCTTTTTTCTTTTTTCTCATCTGTCTTTTTTTGTTTTTCTGAGACAGCCTCCGTATGTAATTGAGCCTAGAACTGTTGGGGATCTCCTGCCTCAGCCTCCCAAGGGGTGGACTCACAGAAGTGTGCTACCACACCCAGCAATTGGCGAAGGTTTGAGGTATCCTAAGGCAGCCCTGGGCTCCAGTGTCTGGCTGGCTTCCATCTCAAGGGGCTTACAGGCCACACCTGCCCTGTGGACAAGGGGACACTTAGGCTGAGGAAGGTGGCTGAGATGGAGGTCAGGATGCAGTGTCACTCATGAGCTCCCTTCCAGCCCATGCCAGGTGTTCTCCCAGGCGGAGTGGTTGTAGGAAGGCGGCACAGGGCCAGGCTTGGTTGGCCCTGATGAACGAAAGTGGGCTGGGTCCTGTCTTGGTGCCCACACCTAGTGGGGGTCACTCAGCATCAGCAGTCCTGTGGCCATCAGGCCTGGGCTGGGGCCATCCAGAGCCCCTTGCCCCATCCCCAAGCTGTCCCCACTTCACGGTGCTCCTGGCTCTCTTTGGACCCTCCCCCACCTCCTTCTTTCTCAACACTATTGCCAAACATCTGGAAGAAAAGTGAAAAACGTGCCCCCCTATCCCCGGATGTTGTGAGATTTCCAGATGTAGGGTTTTCTGCCCTCCAGATGAGGAGAGGAATGTCTCCCAGTGGGGGAGGCCCCCAGCCCTGGACTGCTGTCTCATCTGAGTGAGCTGAGTGATCACTAAGGGAGACCTGTGATGGCCATGCGGCCCCAGGTGGAGGCATGGGGGGCATGGTCCTTTCAGGCTGGGCTGCATCCCTGACCGCCCTGGGAACTCCCTTGGGATCTGGGGTGGCGGCGCTGCCTCTGAAGTTACTATCAAAGGCTCCTGATGCTTAAAAATAACCAGGCACACCCTCTTCCCACCCCGGCACTGAGGAGGGCAAGGGCTGGACCCAATGTGTGTGCAAGATGTCCCCATGCTCTGCAGCTTGCACTCAAAGGCCTTGTGCTGCCTCAGCCTCCCATCGCCCCAGAGTGGCCTGAGTAGGCTGTGCAGTGGCCCTGCCCTCCAGGGTAGGCACTTGCAGTGGCTGAAGAGGGTGCTGAGCAGCAAGAATGAGGGTGAGCATCTTGGGCTGGGCCCAGGGCAACCCCTGCCCAGCTGTGGCCCCCCTGAGATGCAGCTGCCCCTCGGACCCTTAGCTGGGCTGCAGCTGCCTGCCACAGGCAGACTGCGACATACAGACACATAGAAGCTCCTACGTGCCTCAGCGGTATATGCTTGCGATCCCAGTACTCTGGGAGGCTGAGGCAGGAGGATGGCAAGTTGGAGCCCAGCCTGGGTAACTTAGCAAGACTTGGTCTTTAAATAAATACATAAAAATAAGAAAACACTGGAATGTAGCCCAGTGCAAAGGCCCTGGGTTCAGTCCTAGTCCTAGCAAAACCAAACCAAACCAAACCACCTAGATAGAAGCATACAGTGGCAGGGCCACAGACACATGCATCTCAGGCAGCACAGACAGGTGAGCCCCACACCAGAGCCCGAGACACACGGAGCCTCCGTGCACACAGACAGCCACAGGCCAGAGGGATCAGTGTCCCAGGCAGTGGGGCTGTCCTGCCCCTAGCTGCACACACTTGTTCGCACCCTTTACCTCACCAAGCTGCTGGGGCTCATGCACATGAGTGTGTGTGTGTGAGCCTAGCTCTGGCCTCTGGCCCCCTTACCCCCCTCTCCCCAACAGGTGACTGGGAGGAATGGCAAGCCCTCCCTCTCCCCATTCCTGGGCCTGAACAATGCCCTCCCCAGACCCCAAAATAGCCCCTGAGCCTGCCAATGCCCTTTTATGGCCCTGTCCCTATTGTGCCTGTGGGGGTGGGGCGGGGTCAGAAGGTGTCCAGGAGGATAAAGCCCTGAGGCAGGGTGCTCACCTACCCTGCTCCCTGTGTCCTCCTCCACCACTTCTCTGTTTTTCTAGCACTCATGGCCCCCAAAAAGCCAGAGCCCAAGAAAGAAGAGGCCAAGGCCAAAGCGGCTCCAGCCCCGGCACCTGCACCTGCACCTGCACCTGAGCCTGAGCGTCCCAAGGAGGTGGAATTTGATGCCTCTAAGATCAAGGTAGGTGCGGGAGCTGCAATGTGGCAGTGAGTGCATGTTGCAGGGGTAGGGGAGCGTATCAGGGTGAGGTCATGAGCTGCAGCAGGAGGAATGGCGGTCAGACACCAGGCAGGACTGGCGCATGCTGCAGGGAGACTATGCACGGGGAGTCCTGGCTGGGGTCGTAAGGGCAGGTCTTTTTGTTGGTCCTGACTTTACCTTGCCCATCTCCTGGGACTCCATTATTCTTGGGAGGTCCTGGAGGCAGCTACCCTGAGCACCAAGACCCCTGTAGCCAGGCAGGTACCTTCTTTGGCCAGCCAGGGTCTCCTTTCCATGCCAACACTCCTAGAGGGGCAGAGCAGAGAGCAAGTAGAGGAGCCCTGCCCACTGGGCCACACTCACCCCTGCTGAGATCCCTGAGCCAGAGCTGATGGAGCCCTCCTGGGCCTCCGGTTTTAGTTGGGGAAATTGAGGCACAGGCTGGGGAGGAATGTCTGCAAAGCTGTGAAGGAAGCTGGTGGAGGCTCCAGCCCAGGCTTGGGAGTGCTTCCTGGCTCTGGTAGCTGTTCTGAGTCCAAACTTGGAGGCTCGGTGTGACTGCCACCTGTGGCATCCGCATAGCGGCACGCTTGGCTCCCGCCCCTGCCCTCGCCTGCTGCTGCCCTGGCTGCCTCCCAAGGACCTGCAGCAACCCCCTGCCTGCCCTCACAGGGCAGGCACTGCCTTCTCCCAGGCCCTTCCCAGAGCCCCTGCCTGGACCCTGTTCCTACCCTGCTCTGAGGCCTCCATGATGGGTCCCCTGCAGGGCAGATGCCCTGAACTGGCTGGCAACCCCCCTCCTATGACCTGCCTTGTGCCCCTGAGCCCTGCCATGGGGCTCTGTCTGTCCTCTGACCCTGGATGGCACTATCTGCTTTCTCCAGCTTTGCAGTGGGCACAGACTCCTCCAAGAGGTGCGGGCCTGCAGACAGAGGCCCCAAGTTGCCTGCTGAGGGAGGGTCTGAGTCCCTTCCTGGTGGAGAGCGCTTTCTCTTGAGGGCCCAGTTGTGAATGCCAGCTTGGTCTCCCAGCTTGAGGAGGGACAGCAGGGCAGGGTTGTGGAGCAGCAGGTCCCACTTGGATGCTCCTTGGAGCTTGGTGTGGTTGCTAGGGAGCAGGAGAGGGAGGGTGCCAGGAGGGGCCCCTGTCCCCAGGCTCCTTCCCTAGTGTGACCTTGAACTCAAGGGTGACGGCAGTGATAAAAATAGACCTGATGTCAGGTGAGGAGGGGGACATTGGGTCCCAGAGAGCTTCCTGGCTTTGGTGGCTGTGATGTGGCCTCTGTAGACCCTTGCTGGCACAGCCCCATGCTCTGTGGGTGGGGACTGTCCTGGGCCATGGCCACAGGTACAGGAAGCACTGCAGGGGACATGCACAGAGCCACATGTCCACCCCCACCCAGCCCATGGCAGAGCCCACCTTGTGGCCTTGGGGACATCTGCTTGGAATCAGGACCCTCCTGCCCTGAGTCACCAGCAGCAGGGGCTGGGTGGACTCAGATACAAGGCCTTGGGGTTGCCCAGGGGCGGAAGGACTCAGAGGCTGGCTTGTGAACGGGTACCAGCAGGAGATTCTGCATGCTGAGGCTGGTCCTGGGATCAGGCACTCAGAGACTTTGGGCCTCTTTCAGATCGAGTTCACAGCAGAGCAGATCGAAGGTAAGTGGGGTCTCAGCCTGGGGTTGCAGGGTTGGGGCCGGGGGCCTTGCCTGGGGTCTTCCAGCAATCCAGGGGCCCCCTGAGGTGGCCTGCATCTCCTCACCCTCCTCTGTAGAGTTCAAGGAAGCCTTCATGCTGTTTGACCGCACGCCCAAGGGCGAGATGAAGATCACATATGGGCAGTGTGGGGATGTCCTGCGGGCGCTGGGCCAGAACCCCACACAGGCTGAGGTGCTCCGTGTCCTGGGGAGGCCGAAGCAGGAAGGTAGGGGCCCTGCCCAGGAGGGGTCCCAGGGATGCTTAAGGCGTGGTGCAGGTTCAGGGAGGTTTTGATGGCCGTGGCTCGACCTGTGCTGGCAGAAGCTGGGAGGGGAGACTCTGGCCCTGTGTGGAGTGCAGACCCTGTTACACACCTGGTCCCACCCCTCTGTTGGCCTTGCCCCTGTGTGCAGAGCTCAACACCAAGATGATGGACTTTGACACGTTCCTGCCCATGCTGCAGCACATTGCCAAGAACAAGGACACTGGCACCTATGAGGACTTCGTGGAGGGGCTGAGGGTCTTCGACAAGGAGGGCAACGGCACTGTCATGGGCGCTGAGCTGCGCCACGTGCTGGCCACCCTGGGTGAGGGCCACCTGCACCCAGCCATCCCTGCGGGCCTGAGAGTAGGAGAGAGGGACAACCGTATGCCTTGATGGCAGGTGACAGGCAGAATGTCCTTTGGGCAGGGAATAAAGAAGGTGCAGTGGAGCTTGGTGTAATGGTGCACAGCTGTAATCCCAGCACTCTAGGAGGCAGAAGCACGAGGATCACAAATCTGAGTACTATATGAGCCATTTAACAAGTTAGGGAGGTTCTGGATCTCAAAATAAAAAATATAAAGGGGGTACTGGTCATCCAAACACCATGATGGGGCCGGAAAGGTGGCTCAGTACAATGAGTACTTCCCTGGCAAGTACCAGGACCTGAGTTCAATCCCCCATTTCACCAAAAACAAAACAAAACAAAAAAAAACAAAACAAAACAAAAAAAATTGAGCCGGGCGTGGTGGCGCATGCCTGTAATCCCAGCACTAGGGAGGCTGAGGCAGGAGGATTGTTGTGAGTTCGAGACCAGCCTGAGCTACAAAGTGAGCTTAAGGCCAGCCTGAACTGCACAGTGAGACCCTGTCTCAAAAAAGACAAAAAAAAAAAAAAAAAAAAAAAAAAAAAAAAAAAAAAA
>PVKA01004965.1:0-94450 GCA_004027165.1 Ctenomys sociabilis | reverse complement strand
TGGTCTCACTGTGCAGTTCAGGCTGTCCTTAAGCTCACTTTGTAGCTCAGGCTGGTCTCGAACTCACAACAATCCTCCTGCCTCAGCCTCCCTAGTGCTGGGATTACAGGCCTGCGCCACCACGCCCGGCTAGTTGTTTTGAGACAAGGTCTCACTGTGCAGCTCAGGCTGACCTTGAGCTCACTTTGTAACCCAGGCTGGTCTCAAACTCACAATGAACCTCTTACCTCAGCCTCCAGAGTGCTGAGATTGTAGGCATGGACCACCACACATATTATGAAATTTCTCAATAATGAGGTAAAATGAATGTCCCAAAAACTCTCAGGAAAAAAACCCCAAGATCTGTCTCACAATAACAAAAGCAGGACAGCTGTCAACACCACCACCAGAAACTGGAAGACAGCAGGGAAATGTCTTCAGGACTCTAGGGAAGAATGACTTGCCTAGGTTTGTTTGCACATCTAAGACAAAGATATGTAATAAATCAAAGTATTTTTGCAACATGTATCTTTTCTTCAGAAGCCACTCAGTGGCTTGAAACTTTATTTTGCTGCAATGAAGGAAAAGAAAGAAGACCCACAAAGCTGCTGGTTCATCAAGAAAGAAGAAAGGGGTGTCAAGAATGACAAAAAGCCACAAACATAGAAAGCTATCAATTCTGATCACATCTAGGAAGGATGGCCCAAAGGTGGATGTAGAATGAAGATTAGAGGTATTCTCATCTATTGAGAGAGATCTTTCGTTTGTGGAATAGAGTTTGGAAATGAAGTTATGGTGGTACTCATACAAAGGTAGTGGGCAAATCAAAAATTGAATAATCATTAATTTCAGGAAAAACAAAACATTGTTCAAGAAGGGAAATAGAAACTAACACACTACACAGAAGAACTGTGAATGCAATTTTTTTTTCATTTTATTTTATTTTTTGCATTTTAGGGAAGGGTGTACAAGGTGTTCAGGGTCTCACCACTAGATCGGACTCGTGGTGATCTGCCTGTTTACAGCCTCCCAAGAGCTGGGATTGCAGGCATGCACCACCACGCCGAATCTCAACTGCCATCTCAGCCTGCTGCCCCAGGGGCGGAGCCGGCACGGAGATCCAACTTCCGGCCCCTTTGTCTGTTTGTGGGCACTTTAATACGCTTGAGTTATTTGGCCAGCCCACTTTATCTTACTTCATTTTTTGCATTACATTTTTACATATTGGATTTCCTTGCATTATTTCTTAGGAAAAGTAGTTTCACTTTTTTTTTTTTCATTTTCAAGATTTTTTTAACAATTATTTTTTTTCTATTTTATTGAAGAACAAATAGCAATGAGACAGTTTCAAATCAAATTAGTAGGACAGATTCAACAATTTATACATTGCACATTGTTTTCGTAGTGACTTTTTATTATACAAGGTGCATACATGATGCCCTGTCTATAAACACTTTTAGAGCAGATGCCTCTAATCAATGAATTAAGAGGATGTAGCTGTATACCTATCTTATTTTTTAAAGCTGAATTATAGTGCAGCTTCAATAATTAATACTGTTTACTTTGTTATCGGCCTAGTGGTTATCAATAGTACAAGAAGCAGACAGGATATCCTGTCCAAACACTATTGGTGGAAATCTTGCTTCTCATAGAATTATGCAAAAGTACTGCATATTTTCCTAACTGTACTGTTTATACAAACACAGAATGATTCTTCCTTTTTATCTACCCCCATTTTTTTAGTCCTGTCAGAGATGGGCATTCTGTTGTCATTCAATTATTATAGGTGCTTGAATTCAGCGAATCAATCCAACACAGTCCAGCAGTCCACAATAATAGTGGGTTATCTGAAGAAGTTGTTGATTAGAGTCATCCACAGCTCAGCACACTATTACAGCCTTATTATACATGCCTCATTTTTATACTTTTCTGCTGGATGGTTAAGACTGAGATAAAGAAAGACGTATATAAAAAAAATGTAACTTTTGTATCTGATGAGGTCAAATCCCCTCAGGGTTTGTCCTGTAACCATGTACCTCACTCTGTAGATCCTTTGTCAGTGTCAGCCACGTGGATGAGTCACGGCCATTGCCTGACCAGTTTGCTCTCTGTGAAAGCCTGAGAGAAAGTTTTCTCTCCATGGGACTTTAGTTTAGTGCATGGTGATAGACCTGGGTCAAGTTTTAGTTTTTGGCATATAGAAAGCCAGTTCTTCCAGCACCATTTGTTAAAGAGGCTATCCTCCAGTAAGTGTGTTTGGCCCCTTTGTTGAAGATCAGGTGGCAGAGTGTGTTTGCAGATGCCTCTGCATCTTCTAATCTATTCCATTGATTCTCAGGTCTATTTCATTGCCAATACCATGTTGATTTTATCACAGTGGCTTTGTAGTATAATTTCAAGTCAGGAATTGTGATGCCTCCTACCTTGTCTTTGTTGGCCAGGATTGCCTTTGCTATTCTAGGTCTTTCCTGGTTCCAAATAAATTTTAGGAATGATTTCTCTAGGTCTGGGATATATGTTGGGGCAGTTCGATAGGGACTGCATTAAATCTGTACAACAATTTTAGGAGTATGGTCATCTTCACAATGTTGGTTCTTCCTATCCAGGAGCAGGGAATATCTTTCCATTTTCTGAGATCCTCTATGATCTCTTTTCTTAGGGTGCTATAATTTTCCATGAAAAAAATTTGATTTCTTTAGTTAAGTGAATTCCAAGGTATTTCATTTTCCCTCTGTTCCATGCTGTTGTAAAAGGTATTGTTTCTATACCTTCCATCTCAGTGTTTGTTATCTGTGTAGATGAATGCTATTGACTTTTGAATATTGACTTTGCATCCTGCTATGTGCTACTGAATTTGTGTATCAATTCTAGTAGCTTCTTGGTGGAGTTTTTTGGGTCTTTCAAGTATCATATCATCTGTGAATAGTGATAATTTAACTTCTTTCTTACCTATTCTTATTATTTTATTTCTCCTTCTTTTCTAATGACTGAAGCTAATGATTCCAAAACTATACTGAATAGGAGGGGTGATAGAGCACATCCTTGTCTTGTACCCGATTTAAGAGTAAAAGATTTCAGTTTTTCCCCATTTAGAATTATATTAGCTGTTGGGTTGTCATAGATGGCTTTTATTAAGTTGAGATAGAGGCCTTCTATTCCAATTTTCTGTAGGACTTTGAAAATGAATGAGTGTTGGACTTTGTCAAAAGCTTTCTCTGCATGAATTGAAATGATCATGTGGTTTTTAGATTTCAGTCTATTAATATAGTATATTACATTTATAGATTTCCTAATATTGTACCATCCTTGCATCCCTGGGATGAATCCTACCTGGTCATGGTGTATGATCTTGATGATTTGCTGTATTTTATTTGCTAGGATTTTATTGAGGATTTTTGCATCTATGTTCATGAGGGAGATTGGCCTATAGTTCTCTTTTTTAGTTGTGCCTTTCCCTGGTTTTGTAATCAGTATAATACTTGCCCTCAGAAATGATTTTTGGAGGACTGCCTCCTTTTCAATTTCATAGAAGAGTTTCAGGAGTGTAAGGGTTATATCCTCTGTATATTTCTGTAGAATTCAGCTGTGAATCCATCAGGACATGGACTTTTCTTTGTTGTCAGGCTTTTTATTACGTTTCGTATCACATTGGCTGTTATCGGGTTATTGAGAGTTGTTATATCTTCTTGATTCAGTTTTGGTAGTTTGTAACTTTCAAGGAATCTATCCATTTCTTTTGTGTCTTCTATTCTGTGACCATAAAGATTCTTGAAGTAGCTATTGATAATCTTTTGAATTTCCACTGGGTCTGTACTGATTTCACACTTTTCATTCGTTATTGCTTGTATTTGAATTTTTTTTCCCTCTTTTTGCTGAGGTTAGGTAGGGCCTTATCAATTTTGTTTAGTTTTTCAAAGAACCAGCTTTTTGATTCATTGATTCTTTGAACTGTTTTCTTCATCTCAATTGAATTTAATTCTGCTCTAATCTTTATGATTTCTTCCTGTCTTTGGGCACTGGATTTGGTTTGCTCTTTCTTTTCTACATGTCAGAGGTATAACATTAGGGTGTTTGTTTGTTCCCGTTATATTTTCCTAATTTGTGAGTTCATAGCTATGATTTTTCCCTCTGAGAACTACTTTCTTCGCATCCCAAAAATTCCATAAAGTTGTGGTTGAATTTTCATTGAATTGTAGATATTGTTGAGTTTCTTATTAATTTCATCTATGACCCATTGATTGCTGAGTATGGTGTTCTTTAATTTCTACGTATTTAGCAGGTTTTTCTGGTTTCTTTTGCCATTTATTTCCAGTTTCATTGCACTGTGGCCAGATAATATGCATGGGATAATTTCTGTTTTCTTGCATATACTTAAGCATGACCTATGGACTAGTATGTGGTCTGTTTTAGATAATGACCCGTGTGCAGCTGAAAAAAATGTGTATTCACATACCCAGCTATAGTTGGGTAGAACATGCTTTATATGTCCAGCTGATACATTTGTTCCAAGCTCTGGTTCAGTTCTGCTATGTCTTTGCTAATTTTTTGTCTGGTGGACCTATCTTTTTGAGATAAGGGGGTGTTAAGTTCTCCTGTTAAGATTGTGGTCTTGGATATTATATTTTTCATGTCCACTAAGATTTGTCTTATATAGTTTGGTGTTTTGTGCATAGATATTTATGAGTATTACTTCTTCCTCTTGAATTTTTCCCCTAACCAATATATAATGGCCTTCTTTATTTTGTTTGATCCTTCTTGGTTTGAAGTTGAGACTGTCTGAGAACAGAATTGTTGCTCCTGCTTTTTTCTGAGGTGCTGAGGCATGTAGTATTGTTTTCCATCCTTTGACTTTAAGCCTATGAGTCTGTTTTTGAGTTAAGTGTGTTTCTTATATAGAGCATAGAGTTGAGTTTTGTTTCCTAATCCACTGTGCCACACTATTTCTCTTAATTGGTGAATTGAGTCCATTTACATTGATGGTTATAATTGAAATGTGTTGACTTATAATTGTCATGTTATTTACATGCTGTTGTTTACTCCTTTTTGTCTTGTCTTTAATTGTTTGTTCTATTTAGTGTGGGTTCCTTCCATTCTCATTCATGGAGTTCTGGCCATTGTGGTCCCTCTCCAGAACATCTTTCAGCCTGTGTAGGGATGGCTTTGTCATCATGAAATTCTTTAGTTATTCTTTGTTGTGGAAGTATTTCACTTCTCCAGCAAACTTGAAAGAGTTTTTCAGGGTATAGTAGTCTGGGCTGGAATTTGTTTTGATACAGGACTTGAAGAACTCTGCTCCATGCTCACCTTGCCTTCATGGTTTGTGAAGAGAAGTTGGCTGTAATTTTGATGGGTTTTCCTTTGAATGTGATCTGCTTCTTTTCTCTAGCAGATTTCAGTATATTATTCTTGTGTTGGATTTCTGGGATCTTGACTACTATATATATATATATATATATAGTTTGTTTTCAGTTGGAGTTATTTCAGTTCTGTATGCTTCAGTTACCTGAATGTTAGATTGTTTCCTCATATTTGGGAAGTTTTCTGCTATTACATCTGTCCATATTCTTTTTATATCATTTGTATTAACTCCTCCTTTCTCATTGATGCCTATTAATCTCACATTATTTATCTTGGCATCATTTTGCAGGTGATGGATTCTTTTTTCCTTCATTCTCATTTTTAAGAGATCCTTTCTCACCTTTTCACTAGCTGCATCAATGTGATCAACATCTGAAAGTCTGTCTTCACTTTCCCTCAAACACTTTTGTAGACTTGTGATTGAGATTTTAAGTTCTGCTATATCCCTTTGACTCTGCTTCATGCTGTCTATTTCTTTCCTGTATTGCTCATTCTAGGAATCCATCATATTTCTAATCTCATCCATTTTTTTAAATCAATGTCTTCTTTAGAGGTAGCTATTAATTCTTTTACTGCAGTTTTTTTTTCCAAATGTATTCCTGTAATTGATTCTCTACTTCAGATGCTATGATTTCAAAGATTTCTTTTCTTATTTCAGAAATTATTTCTGCTCTGAGTTCCTCTTTACCTTTCTGCTGTTGTTTCTTTGATTGTGAGGCTATGAATTCATATGCTTCAGCTGAAATAATGTTTTCTCCACTTGTTCTGCATGGGCATTGGGTTTCCCTCATATGCTTCTGGATTTGATTCATTATTTCAGATGCTGTGCATTCAAAAATTTATTTTTTTTATTTCAGGCATTAATTCTGGTCTGAGTTCCTCTATACCTTTCTGCTATTGTTTCTTTGCTTCCAACTCTGTTAATTCATTCATTTCAGCTGAGCCAGTGCCCTCTGCACTTATTATTGGTGGGCTCAATGCCTGAGATTGCATTTTACTCCTTGTCTTTGTCATTTTGTATAGCACTGACCTCTTACCTTTGGTGTAGAGCTTTGGTGCAGTTACAACCTTAGTGGGTAATGGGATTTGGGTGCCAATCTATTAAGATATTTAAGATAATTGAGATTATCCAGTTATACCTGGCCTGGATCTAGCTGTTGTGTTCAGTTCCTTTTTGCTGCAGTCCTTCTGGCACAACTGTGAGCCTGTGGTACCCCTCTGTTGTGTCCCTGGCCCAGAGTGCATCGGGGAGGGCTGAAGCTCTCCCACACACTCACTGGGCCGTCCTGAGCTGGATCAGGTACTGGAAGAGTCACAAAACTTCTTACTTGCTTGGCGGGTTTGGGAGCAGGGCTTTCGGGGAGTTGCAGTGCAGGACGGGCTGGTGTGAACTGGCCTAGAGAGTCTCAGAAATTATCACTCTCTTCGGAGGTTTAGGGGGCAGTTGCTCCAGAGGACGCTTGCAGCCAGAAGCGTGCTGTGCTGGGAAGCAGAAAATTCTCCCACACACTCACCGGGCCAGGTTCAGGTGGATCAGGGGCCAGAAGATTCACAAAACTTCTCACTCACTCGGCGGGCTTGGGGGCAGGGATGTGAATGCAATTTGTATCATTGTAATACAAGATATAAATTATGAGTGCACATTATCCAACAGTTAAATAACTATACTGAACTTACTTTGGAAGTTTAGGGCATAAAGAAAATATCGTTTATGTGTGTGTATATATGTATGTTTAGGAGGTATAACAGTGATAAATCCTTTTTAAAACAAAATTATAAACTCAGAAAGCATATATGTTATTGCTAATTGGCATATGAAGGTTTCTTTCAGAAGATACTACTCCAAATTTTAAAATATTTACTTCTGGGGAGCAAAACTAAGGGAGTTGAAGGAGCAGATATACAGGACGAAGGATGCTTTCCTTTAAAGCCTTTGAATGTTGTATTCATTTCTTGTGGATTCTGAAGCAAATTATCACAGATTTGATGGCTTTAAACAACAAATTTATTCTCCCACAGTTCTGATGGTTAGAACTAAATGGATTTCTTTGGGCCAACACCAAAGCATTGGAAGGCCTGTGCTCCTTCTGGAAGCTCTAGAGGAGGATTTGTTCCCATCCTCTTTCAAATTCTGGTAGCTTCTACCATTCATTGGCCTGTGGCCATGTCATTCCAATCTTCAAAGCCACTTTTTCAGATCTCTCCCTGCTACATCTTCATGTGACTTGTCTCTGTGTCTAAAAATTTCCTCATGCCTTTATCTGACAAGGATACATATAGATTACATTGACAGATGCATGTAGATTGCATTGATAACTCACCTAGAAAATTTAGAACGATCTCTTCTATTTAAAGTCTCTCATTTGATTATATCTGCAAAGTTTCTTTTCCCAAGTAAGAATGAAAGTGTACAAATTTCAGAGCTCTGGATAGGGTTCTTGGGAGGCTCTTACTTAAACACCCCCTAATATTTATTTATTTTGTGTTTAGGACGGATTGTACAGTGTGTGCATGGTCTCACTGCATAGATAGGACTCATAATGATCCTCCTGTTTACAGCCTCCCAAGTGGTGGGATTACAGGGATGGGTGCCACCACGCCCAGTCTCAATCACCATCTCAGCAGGCCCAGAGGTGAGGCCAGTATGGCAGGCCTGGGGATCGAACTTCCAGCCCCTGAATATGCCTAGGTAGGCATTTTAATCCACTGAGCTATTTGGCCAGCCCAACAACCACAAACATTTTTTTTTAAAAATGCTACAGGACTTTTCTGTAAGCTAAATTAGTGAAAGGAAAAAATATATTCCTAATTTTTTACTGCAGTTATCAATGGGAAATTATGTGAGACTTCCAGGTCTCTATATGTTTCTCCTTGATGTTACTGAATGATACACATATAACTGCTCACATCAAATGTTAATTTGCAAGGGAAAAAAAGAGGCAGAGAGAAATTACTTCGTGCTTTGGCCGATCTGCATTTGCAGCTAACTAGCTCCAAGTCTTTCATTTTAAATACATACCCCAGGCAAGTCTCCAGTTAAGTGACACTGACATTCATGTTGTTCCCTGGAAGACATATGTGTACTGTAAGCATATGCCTACCGGGAGCCAAGGGCTCAGGGGCTGGAGAAAGATTTTGTAGGGTTTTGAAACTGAAAAGAGTGGTTTTAACCCCAAACTTGAGACTTGTTCGCTCTTGAATATACTCACACTGTACATGTTTCTTGCCTTGTAGCTCCTTAAAATCTTCTTAGACTGTCTGAAGTCCAGATTAAAGCACCCAAGATGAAAGTGGCTTGAAAAACCATTGGGCCCGCCTTGGCCCAGTTTAGAGTCATGGAGGCAGCAGTTCAAATGATGATTTCTGACGCTTCAGGGGCAAGATTTCAACCTGGACTCCTGACCTCCAATGCCTAGAGAGCACTGCACTAGCTTTTATTCGAGGATCTCTGCTCCTTGTGCCTCTGTAACTTAGGAAACCCTGGAACTCCAAAAGCTGATGAGAAAAGGAATTGGAAAGTTGAAGTTGCTAGAACTGGGTTCTGAATGAGGCAAAAGATTCTGTCCAAGTCAGAGCCTGAGACCAGAAAATGTTGAGCTGTAATTTTAAGGTCAGAGCATATTAAGACCTCTTCCAAGGTGGGAGCCATACCTTTTGGGATCCCAGCTAAAGGGTAACAGTGTGTGCTGATCACAGAAGCCGAAGGTGTCTGTCTGGTTCTGCTCCCTAAAAGATCACTTTAAAGGTGATCAGATGGCCTAGATTTGAAGGTTTGTAAACTTCCTAGGCATATCAAGAAGTGAAATGTAAGAGATGCAAGTCTTCATCTTATCTACCTCCCTAGGAAGGCCCTTCCTGCCTCGGGACTGGTTTTGTGTGTACTCCACACTTTAATCAGTGCCCTCCCCTGCCCAGGGAGGCAAAAAGCACTAGTTACCTCCTGCATGCCAAATACTGTGCTAAATTACTTGGTCCCACAACAGTTGGAGAGATGAAAACAACCACTTTGCATATAAGAAACCTGAAACAGTTGACCCAAGTATGAAAGTTTGTGTGTTTCCAAGCCATGGCATAAACTCACAGTCTCCCGATAGTTATACCAGAGCACCCTGCATGATGTCGCCTTGGAGTGGGATGAAAGGAAAGAGCCACTGTCTTTTAGAATGAGCCCTGTCGTACTCTGTGCCAACAGAAACACTCTGCCCAGCTGGTGCAACTGAGTTCAGCCCCACCCGCTCCACCAGCCCCACCATCTGCGGGGCACCAGCTGTCACTGCAACAAATTGGCCATCAGATCAAATTGACAGGGAAGGGCCCACATCTTTGGATGATCCTGAGATGAATACAGATGAATGCGGAGGCGGGCAGGACTCCTCCTTGTGAGGGGATGCGATGGAATGAGCCTGCTTGCCATCCTAATCCAAAGGCGTTCTGGCTAATTAAGTGACTTTTAAATACCTTGCTCTGGCAATCCTTAATGATCAAGTTGGTCGAAACGCATTATCTCAGGTCCTGTTTCAAAGAATATCTAGGACGTAATGGTGGTGAGTGACTGTCACTAGGAGGGAGTTCCGAGAGCATGAAGGCACTTGAATCCCACACTGAGTTCTTTCACAAACCAGGAGCCAATGCCCGGCCTGGCTCAGTCTAAAGGTAGGATAAGACCTGCTTCTCATTGTTTGTGCAGGGTTGAATTGGACTGAGCACTATAACAAAAATGATGCGCTTTTCCTTCTTTGCTTTTTATAGAAGATAATTGCCCCTAACTTATTCATTACTAGTTAATAAATTACTTGTTTATTTATTGACTGCTGTCGGCATGCAAGTTGCATAGTCCCAGACTTGGCCACTGTCTTGGTTATTTGTCTCTTGTTGTTGAGATAAAATACTCAGCACCCAACGTTAAAGGAAGAAAGGTTTATTTAGCTCACAGCTCTAGAGGTTTTAGTCTATAATCAGCTGGCTCCAAGGCGGAGAAGGGTGGCAGAGGGCAGCTGCCCATGGAGGCAGATGATACCAAAAGCAGCAAGAGGAGCAGGGGAGGAGCGAGCCTCTCTCCTCTCTTCAGTTGTATCCAGGCTACTCACCTAGGGCAGGTATCACACCCACACTCCAGTCACCAACTCTAGCTTCAGCTGCCCAGACCCATGACTGTACGAGGCTGTGGGAGACATCCAGAAGGAAATCATAACAGCCCTACAGAAATTTTGCAGAGAATTCAGTGTCGGGTATCAAGAGGAGCCACTGGTGGGAGTTCCATCCTACCCCAGCAGGAGGAGTTCTACCCCAACCCACCCTATCTCTAGCCACATGCAAATTTCAACTCTCCAGGCTCTCCATTCTCTATCTGAAGTAATTCAAGATCTTTGCTATATCTGATACACTGTGCTTTTATTTGTTTTCAGTCCTGGGGATTGAACTCAGGACCCTGCACTTGCCAGGCAGGCGCTTATTATACTGAGCTATCTCCCCAGCTTCACTGTGCATATATATATATATATATATATATATATATATATATATATATATATATATATATATATATATATAGTGTTCAAAACCAGAATAGAATGACCTTTATGAGAACTCTGCATCAAAATAATAGTTCTAGACTATAACATCAGGGACTCTGACTCTCTCTCTCTCTCTCTCACACACACACACACACGTACACACACAATTGATTTAAAATTTATTTTGTGGGGTTATTACTTTTCATCCAGCCTTAGAATGCTCCCAAAACTCTACTATTCAGCTCAGCCTTGAGAAAGATTTTCAATCTATAATGAAGGGAATCAATTTCCACATGGTTACCTGAGGAATTTGAACAGGGCCTGGATGGGAGAAAGGAGTCAGCTTGCTTCTATCCATCAGCTTTCCCACCTTGGACTCTTTCGCTTGTGAAAGCCCTTTGGAATGTCCAGTGATCAATACGGGGACTTGATTTCAGATCTATTTTCCCTTCTATTCTTTAATCCACTATAAAACACGACACTCATACAACTAATAGCTTACATTTAGTAATTACTACCTGCTGCGAGTTTTTATAACTTTTCATTGCTGGTGTTGTATCCTCTTTTCTTTTTGTCTGTATTTATCTTTTCTTAAGAATATACAATAGTTAGAAAAGCATTATGAACAATACAAAATTTCATTTAAAAAGTAGTAGGAATTCACCAATGGTTTCTGTATTGCATGATGCCATCTTCAGATTAGTTGTTTAGCTTACCAAATGTAAACCTAAACATTGGTTTAAAACAAAAACAAAAATGTTATAAGAAATTAAAAAGAAGAAAGTAAGAATAAAAAGCAAAAAAAAAGCATCATCTGCTCCTTTTCACTAGATCAGCAGAAATCAGCAGTACAATTATCCAAATTGTCCTGCACATATTCATAAATGTATCTTGCCTTTCTTTCTTCTGTTCTTTTCCTCATCCAAGTTTTCCCTTCCCATTGAGCAAATTCTTTCAGATTTTATTTACTCCTTCAAGTTCTTACACTAGCAAGACAATACAATGTTTGCACATGCGGATCTGGTTTATTTCACTTACCAACACAACCTCTGGTTGCACCCATTTATCTATGAAAGCCTCAAGCTTATGTTTTTCATAACTGAGTAATACTCAGTGTAAAATACCACGTCTCTTTTTTATCCATTCCTCTGCTGATTGGCATTTGGACTGTTTCCAAGATTTAGCTGTGACAAGTTGTGCTGCTATAAACATGGGTGCAGGTGTCTCTGTGGTATGGCAATTTCAGTTCTTTTGGAGTACCTAAGAGTACATTTGTCTTAAATGTGCTTCTTTCTCCAACTGGTGCTCCCATCACCTGAAGCCTGGGGGCTCTGGTCCTGCCCTTGGTGCTGCCTGCAGCCTCTCTCATGCTGTCCTTCTTTTTTATGGGCCTTGTCCTGGAGATCATATTGAAAGAATTTTGTAGTCGTGAGCCACCTGGGTTAAAATTGTATCCATTAATATAGTGCTTGATTTTTGTTTGTTTGGTTTGATTTAGGAAATTATAAGGTTCTTCCAACTAAGGATTACTTTAGACTAATTTCCTAAAAGGTACAATAAATATAAATACCAGTAAAAGTAAGATCAGGTTCATGGGTGAAAGCACTCTTTTCAGAAATCTTTTTCTTTGAATCACCCCAGGATTCAAAGGAAGGGAGCCCAAGTTTCTTACTATTCCCTAGAGTGGGCAGCATGATTTTTCTCTTTAATCCATTCACTGAGGGCCCCAGGTTTTCTGAAATTTCCATTCCAGCTCTCTACTGAATGTGAGTCTGAGGTCTGAGTCTGATTCCAAAGCACTATTAAATTCAAGGCTATGCTTGTCTCAGAGGCAGCCAAAATGTAAATTCATACCTCAGCTTCTAGTTTTTAGCATTTGCTCTTCTTATTAAAGACAGACATACATTTAAAAATATATTTAGAGTACTATTGACTTTCCCAGCATGAGAGAGTCAACCGACAGCAACGAGGGTAAGATATATCAGTTAATGGAAGCACCATGTGGAAAAAAGAAGCACTCTTAAGACAAATGCAGACAAGAAAAAGAATAAGACACCAGTAAAAAAGTTAACAAAATATTGTAGTATTTTACCCAAAATTCAAAGTACCCCTTATCTCTTAGAACTGAGATTAAGCAATTTTCTAGTTTACCAAAAAGGAAGGTCCTGGCATAGTAGCACATGGATATTCTCTTCTTCTTCTTAAAAAAAAAATTTATATATTTAGGACAGGGTCTACATAGTCTACAGGGTCTTCCTATGTAGATCAGACTTGTAGTGACTGTCTTGTTTGCAGCCTCCCAAGTGCTGGGATTACAGGTGGGTACCACCACGTGCAGTTTCAGTTACTCGCTCAGTGTACCCGAAGGGTGGGGCCAGCACAGCACACCGGGGATCGAACACTTGTCCCTGCATCTGCCTATGGATGTTCTCTTCTAATCTTCTACATTCATACCATGAACAATATCACTGTCCATGTTTTACAGAAAAGAACACTGAGATCTGGAAATAATGATCACATGCCAGTACATAACACACCTGCAGCCACCCACGGTTTCATTTTGCAGCAAGCTGACATGCGTGCTGGGCCACTGTGACATGCATCTGCTGCTGCATAGGGGAGCAGGAGTGCTGAGCCTGGGAGATAGACCAAGGGTTCCCAGCAGAAGCCTCTGATGCCCCCATGTCCTTGCTGTTGATCTCAGGAGAGAGCTACGACCACTCTTCAGATAACAGCTGTTTATGGAGATGTGCCTGATAAGTTCAGGGAGAGAATATCTGCCTTCCCAGGAAATCCACCAAATTCCACAGTACAGGACCCCCAGGCTGCCTGGTTCCCCATTACCCCTGTGACTCTGGTGCCTCCTATTCAGACTCAGGCTGGTATCCTGTAAGGGGTGGCAGTGGCAGTGGAAGGTGTGAGGGTCCTCTTTGGTAGTTTTTATGTTTGCTGAAAGCAGTGTGTAAGGACCTTGAGGATCCCTACTGGGAGGGAGCCTCACCATCCTGGGTGCGGCCTCTGTTTGCTCCCCTGCTGGACAGGACTATTACTTTCTTCCCCACACAATGCATAGAGTTATCGTGAGGAAAGCAGCAGTTTTACAGGTACAGTGCTTCTCGTCAAAGTGGTGTTAGGGCTACTGGGTTGACTGAGACATTAATGATTCCTTGTACATCTCGAATGGATTTATGGGTTTGGGTTTTCAATAAGTACTTTTGGGAAACTTCTCCTTCCAGTAGCATGGTGAGCTATCAAGTTCCCTGTAAGAAGGAAGCATTGTGTACCAGTATATTAAAATGGTAAATAAGATGAGATGCTCAACCATCAGGAAGGAATCTAGCTTCCTCGCCACCTGTCCAGGCTCAGATGAACCTCACTGTTGCCCTCCACTGCTGTCAGGATGGGGATGCCTGATTTCTGATCCTCCTTCTGGTCTTCCAAGCCAAAGACCCTACCAAGCCCAATCCCACCCCATTCCCACCCCTTCTCTCCCAGGTAAACAATAGTGTCCACCCTGTTGTGTGACGTGCACACATCTGTTAATTCATTGGAACTTTATCAACACCCCATACAGCAGGCTGGCAAAGACATATTATTCCTAACTTAGACACTGGTGGTTTTACTATAGAAACTAAAACCTGTGCCTCAAACCTGAAAATTTGCTTTTTATTTATTTATTATTTACTTTTTAAAAAATGTATTTGGTACAGGGTCTCACTACACAGCTTGGACTTGTAGTGATCCTCCTGTTTTCAGCCTCCGCAGCACTCGGATTACAGGTGTGTGTCACCATGCCTGGTCGCAGTGACTGGCTCAGGGCTCCCGGGGCTGGGGTGGGTGTGGCCCATAGTGTTGGGGATAGAAACCCAGTCCCTGTGCTTGCCTAAACAAGTGCTTAGTCTGCTGCGCTATGCCACAGCTCTTTGAACCTTTGCTTTTACAGCTGCCTTGCTAACTCTGAGAGGGCACTTTCGTGCCCAGCGACGAAATTGATGCCCCTCAGTCTGTTCCTGCTTTGGTATAAACAAAAGAAGACAGTGAGTGTAACATGGCTAACACTTCCCATACCCTAGGCTTTCAGCTGGATTCCACATGCATGAATCTGTTTATTTCTCACAATAACACTAGGAAGTAGGTACTGTTTTCCTCTCCAGTGGGCACATGAAGAATCTTTAAGCACAGAGAAATTGGATACAGGCACAGGGACAGTGGCGTGTAGAATAAGAACTGAAATGAATCAAGTTTGGCAACTGAGTCCGTGTCCAACCACTGTGCAATAGGGGTTCAGCGATGACAGTATTACCTGTGTACCAATGTCTAAATAACATCCCTGCAGGATAAGCCCCTGTGAAAATTAAATAAATAATATATAGAAGCCCTTTAAAAAGTTACATAGATGTAAGTAGTTGTAATTTTTTAATTAATAAAATCTACTCTCTAATTTGATCACATATATAAACAAGTATTAATTGAGCACTACTCAGTCTCAATCAACAAGGCTTAGTTGAACACCTACTATGTGTATCGGTCTGCAATATATAATACATCCAAATTAATCAAGTGCCTTATTACCACTTGGCCCAGAGCTGTCTTGCTCAATTCAAGATATAAAGCACGAAGATGAAGCAGTGCCAACCAAATGAAGCTGCATTTGGAGTTTAGGTCTGAGCACACGGAGACCACACATGAGGTAGGGATCTCAGGCTGATTTTCTGGGGAAGATTTAGGCAAAGCTCTGGTTGTCCTGCTGCCACCTTGCACAGGCACACGTGGGGCTCCTGCACAAACCCTGTCTGACTTCTTTCTTCCAGTGTGCCTAGTCTGTCCATCCTTGGCTCATAAAAGACAGAGGAGGTCCTCACGCTCACTGCCTTGGGAGGGCTAGGTAGCCATCAGTGTGGGGTGTTCTGCTCTCACAGCTGTTGGCTGTTTCGATGCGGTAGACCAGCAAACCTAAGACAACTTTCCAGATACAAACAACATGGTGAAAGAGGAGGTTAGAGCCTCCCTATTTTGTCTCAGCTTCACGACAGGTGGAAACATTCTATATAGTTGTATACTCTGCACAGAAGGAAGATAAAGATAACATCTCTTCTGCCCATGCCATCTCCTTAGTGACTATTTGTTTGCTCAAAGGCTAAGTGAAAGGAGTCGTGAGCCCTCATGTGGGATGTAGGCCATGATCATTAATGATGTCCGCAGCAGCCACTTGATGCAAATGTGGTGCTCTTTGTCGTCTGCTATTTGTCATCACCAGCACAGTGGGAGTGGTTTAGCAATAACAGCTGGTAGGAAGACCCTGAAATATTAGGAGTTTGAATAGGAAGAGTCATACTGCATCATATCAACACTTACTTTGTCATTGAGCAACTCTGTGATTATCAGTTTGATAGGTCATCCTATTGCTGCAGCATGGTAATAAACTGTGAGGACATACTGGGATAGTCCCTTACTGGATTGACATTTTAGACCAGAGACACCCAATAGCACATTCTATACAGGTGAGAAAACCCTACAACCATGTTTTCCAATACAGTAGCAGCCACCGTTTTTGGCTGTTTCACTTTGGAAATGAGGTCAGTGTGACTGAAGAATTAAAATTTTAGCTTTCTCTACAGTTAAGTAGTCACATCGACTAATAGGTGCTCTATCAAAGAACATTGTTAGGGCTATCACCTCTCTTCTTGTTGATTCTATTGTCTCAGTACCATGGTCATCCTACATATAGGATGACAAGATATTTCCACAAAGATTTCATCTAGGGGATAGCAACAAAACAAATGAACAACAACAATAACAACAACCACAACAAGCAGGAGACAAGAAATCTAATCTAGAGAAAATATAAAGAATGCAGGAAAATGTAACAAAGCTCATTAAAATTAATGTTTTGGAGAAATAAGGGAAGATATGAAATCAAAACAAGAGCTAGTTGCTATGAAGAGAAACACAGTACAAAAAAACACCTTTATGATTAAAAGTCAGCACCAATAGAGAGGTAGAAAGGTAGTCGATGAAATCTTGAAATAACTCCAATGTATAGAGATGGGAATAAGAAGAAAAGGCAAAAATATTAATTCAACAGCCTGTAGCATTTTGATTAATAGGAACCTCAGAAGCAGAGAATAGATAAAACATGTCAAATCAATTATCAACGAAATAATGAAATAAAACTATGCAGTGCATAGGGACATGTCTCTCTGGAACACCGAGAGGCTCCACAGGGTGTTCTAAAAACCAAAAGTTTAAAAAAAAGCACTCAAGACTTACATCATGACATTTCAGAAGAACAAGAGCATTCAGAGACTTTGTCAATTCCAGAGTTGAAAGGGGGGAGCAGCACACAAACAAACATTAAAACTCCTTACCAACAACAGCAAAAGCTAAAACTCTGATGTGCTAATGCCTTCATAGTTACCAAAGAAGAGGGCTTAGAAATCTAAGCCAAAGCATAAACACTTTCTAATTAAAATAGATAGCATCAGTCTGTGTTCTATCTATGTAGATTCTATGCCAACCCAAGCAACCGACCAAAAGCAAATGCATCCAGAAGTGATTTTCAATTTGCAGGGGCTCACATCTTTCCCACACGTTGTTTCTTGGAAAGCACCTGCAGGCTTGAGGGTGTGATCCAATGCTCTCAGCATGACAGGGGCCTGTTACACACTCAGACAGAGGGGACATAAAGAATTAAATAAAAGCAAGCACAAGTCCAAAGTGTGAGCTAGGCAACATTCTATATTTGGATAAGAATGCAGTATGCTCTAGCAAAGGGCTCTACATTTTAGACAGTACTGTGGTCAGCACTACTGCTAACCAACAGGCCACAGGTTAGTAATTTAAGAATGAGTTGAAGAAAGCTGAAACATTATTTGAATAGCAGCAGATTCCTATGTGAAAACTAAGCATTTCAAAAGTAGTTATTAATCAAAGAAAATTGAAATTGTATGAGAAAGAAGATAAATGCCAAGAAAGTTTTTTTTTAAAGCAGTGATCAATGTTTATATAGCTATAATAATGAGAACACTAACTCAAATCAATAAAAATGGAAATAAATGATATTGATAGGGTGAGAGAAAGGATGGTGGATGTGAGCCAAATTAACTTCTCGCCCAGCATAAGCTGACGCCCAGCTCAGATCATCTAGATGAGACAGAGGAGCACATGGTTTAACATGTAGAAAAAAGCGACTAGAAGAGTTGAGTGAGACTGTGGGACTGAGGGGTGGTGGTCGGTGTGCAAGGGACTGGAAGAGTTTACTGTGAGGCACCCTAGCGGCTTTTCAGGTTTAAAAAGTGTATTCATGGGTTACTTTGAAGAACTGGTGTGTTAAGAAGCTATCAAATAATGTAAAGAATTGAACGTTCCCTAATGAGTTGAGCAATCAGACATCTGACAAGGGGAGCTAGGTCTTGCCAAGAGTGGGATGTTCCCTACACTACTATGCAGGTGAAACATCTTATTTCTTTTTGCTTCAGGTATGTTTTACATGCACACACACACACACACACACACACACACACACACACCCATATGTGTGTTTAACTTTATGGATATAATTAAAGCCATATATCGCCTCATTCAGTCTTATCTACTCCATTAAAAAATCCAGTTTGAATCATAAATTTAATTTTATTCTTTCCTACTTGTGTTTCTTTACAGTTTTATTACATACACTCATGCATCTGTAAAGATATATTAATTATCTCTTCGTGTTTTGACATTTTCACTTAAATGTTATCACAGCATATGTATTATTTATTCTCCTACTTATTTAATTGATTTAATATTTTGAGCCCTATTCATGTTGACTTATTGATCTAGTTTATGCATTTTGCCATATCTTTCGGCTATACCAGAATGTACTTTTCCTTGCTGCTTTTTCATTCTCACCATCCTGTGGCAGTGAGAAATCCTTCACAAGCCTCCTGCTAAGCATTCCCCAGGGAATCTCCAATGAATACACAAGAAGTAGAATTGCTGGGTCATAGTGTAGACATGTTTTCCATTTTACTAGGTCACTGGGTCGGCTTCATTTTTAAATACTATTAAATAGTGTTTTCAGCAACTTCCCGCTCCTGTGTGACAGGCAGGCACAGACGGCCCCACTGGAGTTGGAGGCCATATCGAAAACACCATCTGTGTCGCTGTCATAACAGTGCCAGAGGATCCCCCATCAGAGGCGGCGGTCAGGACCAAGCAAGACACAATTTATTCACGTCTTCCCAACAGGCACGCATTGACATTTAAAGGGCTGATGAGGGCCTTTTCCTCCTTACATTAGTTAGCATACAGCATGTGGCTTGCAAGATAGAGAGAGACTGGGCAGAGCATGAGGTCTGGACCAGAAAGTTCCTCTGGGTAGCACAGGAGGGCACACATCCTACTCCAGCTGCAGATTAGATCAGTATCTATGAACTATGTGTCAGGCATGGGACTTAACTCCAAAGTGGAAATACCTTTGGAAAGGGACTGCTCATTTGTGATGAGACAGGAGACAGGACCTGGAAGCCCACGCTATGTTCCTGTCCAAAGAAACAACCCTTACCAGGCAGCACTCAACTACAAACCTTCACTGCCCTCATATCTCAGTTTTGAAAATTTTCACAGCTGATAGGACCAAGGAGGATCATTTGACTGAAGATCTCAGAGCCACCCAACAACAGGTGACTTATGCCCCATGTCAAGAAGACCACTTAATCCTTCTTTAAGGAATGTACCCCAAGAAGGCATCAGTTAGCACTGGGCTCTGAGACTGGAAAGTCACATATGTGCAGAGTCTGGGCAGCTATTTCTTTTGACTGAGCTGAGAAATAGGGAAAGAAATGCTGCATAGAAGAAGAACAAAGGAGACCAGAGACAGAGGGAACCCCGCACCCCCAAGTACCTCTTCCTATGCCCCACGTCTTATTAGGCTCCTCCTTTGCCCTGGTGTAATACACTGGCTGTTTCTTTCTGGTTGTTCATGACATCATCCATGGGAGAGTTAGGATAAACTTCTCTCTGCTAAGTGAGCTTTGGAGGGTCTTTCTCTTTCTACCTCCGGAAGTTCCATTAGGATAGCAGATATTAGAGAGGAGATAAATCACAATTAAGTGTGGCTTGATTTGTCTAGGGGGTGAAGAAGACTAGTCCAGAGGTAGGAATGATGTGAATAAGAAAAGAGAGACAAGAAAGCATCAGCATCCATGGAGAAGCTCAAGAGTCATATCCTGGCTGGAATGCAGGGTAGCCCGTGCACTGAGAAGGAATGCTGGGCTAGACCATCTCCTTGCTTCCATGTCAGGCTAAGGTATCAGGGATTTATTCTGTTGCCCACGGGGATCCTTAGATGGGACCTGTGTATTAAAGCTAAATTTCCCAGATTTGACAAAGGTGTAGGCACCAGGTTAGAACTCAAAGCCATCCTGGCCTTAATTGAAGCTTCCTATGATTGAGAAAATGACTTAGCTCTGAAGCCATGAATCTTCCTTACTCGCTGGAGAAGACTCATGAACACTACAATAGGGAAGATTCCTGGTGACGTTCTAGTACAACTTGATTCTACAGGTAAGAAAACAGCTACTGTGCTTGTCGCCTCCTAGAACACAGGCCAAGGTGCTAGAGTTAGAGTCCACGTGGTCTACTTCATCTTGCAGAGACATTTTCTGTTGCCACACTGTCTCACAAACCATAATCTCAACCAAGTACCTGCACTCACAGTCACTGCACCTGAGGAGAATGGACCTGACCTGTGAGCCTGGCCCTTCCCCGTTTTCAGATAGGCCTTGACACATCAGCTCTAAGTCAACCTTACTCCAACCAGACAGCCCAAGGTCAACTGGGCACAGGGTATGCCCAAGGGAATAGTGACATCAACAGACTTAGACTCTAACAGGTCAACTTGAATCATCAAGATCAGGCATAAGACAAAGCAAGAGAGAAAGAAAATTTGAAAAGCAAGAGGCTTTTTCCTAAGTTAATCTCCAAATGTAATTCAAAACCAGATAGAATTAACAACAGATTAATTTTGGAAACATGATATAAAATAGTATGGTACTGGAATATTTTCCAAAATTATGTTACTGTATGAGGACGGACAGGCAGAACAGTGTGACAGAATAGCAAATTCAAGTGTCAAACCTAACTCATAAGAGAATTTAGTATATGAAAAGGATAGCATTTGGAATTGAATTATTGAGTAGATGATATAATCAGGATTACTGAGATAACTACACAATTATCAAAAAAAAGTTGGAGTCCTGCCAAACAGCTCAGCAGAATAAATTGCCTGCAATCAGGTGCAGAGGTGGGGTTTGATCCCCTGGTCTGCTGTGCCAGCCCTGCCTGCAGGGTGTGCTGAGCCAGCCATGGAGACTGGGTGTGGTGACACACATCTGTTCTCCCAGCTCTTGGGATGCTGTAAACAGGTGGATCACTAGGAGTCCAATCTAGTAGTGAAACCCTGAACACCCTGTAGAGTCTTCCCCAAAATACAAAAATAAAAATAAAAATAAAAAAATAAATAAATGAGTTGGATCCTTATCTCACAATGGAAACCAAAAATTAATTGCAGGTGAAATATTTAATGCAAAAACAATTCCAAAAAGTAGTAAAATATGGGATGAATATACATAAACATATACATACATATGTGTACTGTACATGCACAGGTGTATACACACATATGATCTTTTAATATGAAAAAGCATCAGTACCTGGAAGGTACAAGAGAAGAGAGTTGTCATATCATACAGATTAAATTTCTGAATGGAACACAAGCCCACCATAACAAAATCACACTTTCAAATTAGAAAAAGAAATGTCCAATTTATATTATGGACAATTTTTATATTTAGTAGTCCTCTAAAATTAACAAGAAAGCAAAACAGTGATCCTCAGAAAATGAGCAAAGGAAATCATCACAATTAATGGTAAGAAAGAATGGAAGCTTCATAAAAATGGTCAAGTATGGTGGCTTTCACTCATAGGAGAAATGCAAATGAAAACCAAAAGGAATCCCATGTTCCCTCTCACATTGGCAAGCTAACAGTATTTGAAGCTTGAGACTTCCAGGCTGTGGAGAAATAGTTGCACTGCAGATAGGAATGCAGTTTGGTATGACCTGTATGGAAGACAATTAGTCACTGTCCATTAAGGCACATGCTGTGTGCTGATAGCAGCCCCTCTGCCAGATAGCACCCCATAAAGTCTCATAGATGCAAATGGCATGTGCGTGAAAGTGATTTTGCAGCATTGTTCTGAATAAAAAAAGTCTAGAAGCTATTTTATCTTAGAACTGGAATGGCCGCCAAGCCTCATGTATTCAGAGGCAGAGCCTTCAGATTATGGAATCTGGTATACATTGTGGCCTTCAGATTATGATTGTGAACTATGCTCATCCAGTGATGAGCCAGGGCCTGGTCAGCAAAGGAGGAAGAAGAGAAGGAGCAATACCTCTGAGAGTGTGAAGGGTACATCTCTTACTCTAGCTTCTCTTGCTTTGCTCTCTGCCTTCTGGCCACCATGCTGTGAGCCACTTTCCTCCGCCAGACCCTTCCACCGTGCCAGCTAGGAACCGGGTCCTCAGAACACTATCAGCCCAAACAAGCTGATCTTCCTTAAGTTATGGGCATTGGCATTGCATCCCAGGGAGGAGAAAGTGACTAAGACATACACAATGAAGATATCCATTGCTATGTGATTAATTCACGAGTTATGAGCCTTGCTGACCACAAAGTGCCATTTAGCTGTTAAAATGAGTGATGAAGCAACTTTGTGTAGTGGAGGTGCCCAAGGTGAATTTAGAAAAGAAAACAGGAGATGCAATTCTACACATGATTGTGGTAGATGTTTACATCAATGTTTCCCTCCACCACCACCACTAAACTATGCTTGCCACAACTTGGGCCCTTGTGCTGGTCCTTTTCCACAGTGCTTCTGGGCTAGGGCACTGACTGATTTGGGGCAATGAGAGCCTGATACCAGTGGACCCTTAAGGAGAGCTCGCACTTCCTCCCTGAAACATCTGTTGCCACCTAGCCACCGCTCTGTGAGGAAATTCAGGCTTCTGTGTGGAGAAGCTGTGTGGAGAGTCAAGAGATACCAGTAGCTCTCAGCTGACCTGACCACTCCAGAGGAAACTTCAGACACGTCAGTGGGAAAGCGTCACTGGCCAATGCAGCTTTGGCAAGTGTGTGGCAGACAGAATAAGCAGGCCGGAAGAGCTCTGGCCAATTTCCAGAAGGTATGCTAATAAACAAGTGCCACTATTGTAATTCACTCTGTGTGTGTGTGTGTGTGTGTGTGTGTGTGTGTGTGTGTGTTTTACTGGGAACTGAAGCCAGACACATCACTGAGCTACAACCCCACCCCTTTTTATCTTATTTTTTGTTTTCATACCAGGTCTTGCTAAATCGTTGTTTCCCAGGCTGGGCTCAAATTCATGGTCCTCTTGCCTCAGCCTCCTGGAGCACTGGGATTATAAGTGTGCACCATCAATTGGATTGGGTGTTCTTTTATATATGCAGCAACAGATAACTGAAATAGTATTAATATAAAAAAGATTCTAGAATAAAAAATTAAGTTAAAAACCAAGGTGCAGAACAATGCCCATTATCATTGTATGCCCACAGAGGAAATACATGTATATACATTCATAGTCTCTGTTGGTTTCCTCGAGCTGCCATAACAAATTACCAAAACCAGGATGCTTAAAACAACAGAAATTTATTTTCTCACAGTTCTGTAACCCAGAATCCAAGTGCAGGTGGAGACATTGCTGCAGGACCTAGAGATGCATCCTTGCTTGCCTCGTCCAGCTGCTGGTAGGTGTCGGCAGTTTGGGGCTTTTATTTTATTTCTGTTTGACTCTAATATAAGCACAAGGGCTTCGCTGTGTGTCTGTATGCACTCCGTTTTTCTCTTAGTTACTTTTTTCTTGTTGCTGGGACAAAATCTCCAACACTCAAAATCAAGGAAGGAAAGGTTTATTTAGGTCTCAGTTAGTTGAGGTTTCAGTCCATACTCAGCTGGCTCCAAGGCAGAGTGGCTCATGGCAGAGGGCAGCGGCTCATGGTGGAATAAAACAGTAGAAAGCAAAGGGCAGAGCAGCAGCGGTGGCACCTAGTAAGCCTCTCTCCCTTCTTTGTATTCTAGGACAAGCGTAGCTCCCACAACCATAACCCTAGCATTGAAACATGAATTACTCACAAACTCTACAAGCCTGCCCTAATGACTGCACAGGGCTTTGGGGGGACAACTAGACACCTTCTGTCATTTATGAGGATACTGTCACTGGACTGTGGCCCTGTCACTCATTAGAGTAATCCAAGGTGCCATGTCTTCTCAAGATCCTTAGATGAATAGTATGTGTAAATACATTTTTTTTCTGAATAAAATAGCATACACCAGTTGCAGAAATTTGAATGTGTCATGTCTTTGTTTATGTAGTCTACCGTTAGACTTGCTATTTCCACTTAAAAAAAAAGCGAACTCCGATCAATCGCCTCCAGGACAGGAAGAAAAGTGAGATGTAAATGCCTGGAGGGCAGTAAAACAAGAGAAAATAGAAATGCACTTCTCTGGGTAGGAGGCTCTCAAATGGTTGTGACTGTCGCATCTGGAGGAGCACTGCTGGCATCTAGTGGGCACAGGGCTGCTGAACACATTGCTCCAGTCAGAAATCCAGGAAGGACAACAACTAGCAAAAGGAGTTGAGAGTTTACACTTATTTTGGTTTGTCTTTTGGCAAAGAGTCTCAGCCAGGTTCCTTCCTGGGGACCACAGAGAAATAATTGTTTGTCTTCTGACATTTGTATGTTCTGTCAGCTGCACCGTGGTGCCAAGTGAGGGCAGGCAGATGTTTGGGCTCTGTCACCTTCGAGTGTTTTCTGTATTGCTAGGAACAGCTGTGCACACCAGGTGCCTACTATTGCAGTGTCATGAACCCTGTTAGGTCAGCTACTGCCCTTGCAAAGGTCCTGGTTATCTACATGCTTCCTGCAGCAAAGCCAGGCAAAGTGTAGGTTGATCTAAGGCCCTTCCAGATCCTCAGTTTCACTAGCTGAGGACTGGGGATAAAGGCTCACTGGCATTTGGTGCATATGAGATTCACATATTAGAAAGATGCATATGTGGAAAATATCACCAGATTTGGACCTGATAGAGGAAAAAGGAAGCAAGTTATCCATCCAAAATCATCCAATCTGCCAACAGCTTTCTGTCACATGAGTTTCCATAAACCACACCACAACAGCTATCGCTCCCTGCTGAGCTGCACAGCGCGGACGAGAAGGCGGCGGGTTCTGTGCCATTTCCAGGACTTGGCTCTGATGCCAGGCTGTTCTCTCTCACCCAGCTCAGCACAACACAGGGAGGTGGGTGTAACAATATTAAGATACCTCTCATTCCATTTCAATCTGTCTCTTAGGAAAATTATTTGCAAACCTCGGTGTTTTTACCATTAGTAGTAAAAATGGCCTTGCAGCGCACTCTGCAATGGCTTCCAATACACCTCGGGGCTATAACAGGACAGCCAAGACCGCTGTTCATTGCATTACAAATCTTTAATTTAAACACACACACATACACGCGTGCGTGCGTGCGTGTGTGTGTGTGTGTGTGTGTGAGAGAGAGAGAGAGAGAGAGAGAGAGAGAGAGAGAGAGAAACAGTAAGAAGTCTCCAGAGCCCAAATACATTGCAGCTGGACAAGATGGAGTCATTTGCACTCACAGGCCAACAGGCTGCTTCCTTTTTGATAACCTGTTTGCAGAATTTTCCAATTAACCCTCACACCTCCCCCACCATGCGCATCTGCTCCCCTTGCACCTGCGAGGAGCTACATGGGCTGCAAATTGAACCCAGAGTAAAAGAAGTGAAGCTGATGCAGCCCTGAGAAAAATGCTATGACTAATCTCCTTCGGGCCCTCTCTGGTGGCTTGTAATGGTTCGGGTCCTCAGATACTGGTAACTTGCTTTCCTGAAGCAGCAAAATGACAGGTAATTGCTTTTGGGAAGAGCCAAGCAGCGGATGGCTTCTCCTCTGACCAGATTTATTTTAATTCTCAATAAACAGAATAATGGCATCCTTGTGTCTGCTCTCCAGGTCATTAGAGAGGCTTGGGCTGTGACCATCCCTGGGCACAGGACCTGCTACCAAATGCAATAAACTACATCCAATATACAATTACCCTCCCTCATTGTCTGGCTGCAGAGGAGATGGCCTATAAGCTCTCTGCATTCTTTTGGCACCTGCCAGCCAGAGCTACGCTGAAAGGGAACTGCACAGCAGAAAGACAAGTGAGCGGGCTTGGGGAAACTGGGCTAGGAGGAGGTTTCTCTGCCATCTCCTTTTCTGTGACATCAAGGGTTTCCATGAGCTATGGCAGGGAAAGGAAGTTCAGTTTTCCAGGTTAAGGGACAGAGCAGTGCTGGGAGACTCTGTCCTAGTTCATGAGAGGCATCATTCTGGATAACACCCTGAGGTCTCACCCCCTGTCTGTCCCTTCTCTCCTTTGGTCCTCCTCTTTGCCTCTCTCTTTAGGATGACCCAGCTCCCATTTGAACCCATCCCATCTGACCTCCACCCTCTAGGTCTCCATCATGATTCCCTGGCAGTGACTCTCCTCAACTTAGATTATGAACCTGAAGAAAAAGAAGAAAGAAGTTGCATTCAGCACCAACTACAGGCCTTGCACAGTTTTAGGTGTTTTCCGTGTCATCTCATTCAGTCTTTCCAATCCTTTGCCCAAAACACTCTTCTTGTCCTTGATAAATGTGAGAAAAATGGAGGTGCAGAGGAGTTAGGTTGCTGCCTTAAGACACACAGCAAGTTGGAGAACTCAAACTGAAACCTGGATCCATGCGACCTCAGAGCCTGTTCTCCTTCAGTGCATCATGCTCTCAGTTAGATTGCATTTTGGTTTCTTTTTCCAATCCCTTCTCTTCTCTGACATCACTTTCCAGATGTTCCACTGGCTGCCCAGGTCTAATCTACATCTAGAACCTGACTTCCTCAGGTCAGCATCCCAGAAGTCAGGGAGGAAATTCAGGGAGAGAAACTCTCACATCCACACTAGAGAGTGGGCTAGGAGGAGGCTGCAGCCTGGCCTCAACCTGAGCATCGACCAGTGTAGGGCATCCTGACCCCACGGCTGGAGCTGGACTCATCCCTCTACATGAGGTGACCTGCACAGTTTCCAGAGGGCTCTCCTGTCTGTTCCTGAAGAACACAGCGGAATACTCAGCCATCATGAGTGGGAGACAGGGGCAAAATACACAAGTAAGACTCAAAACGCTGTGATCTAAGGCTCTGCTGAGCAGATATGTCAGGCAGAACTAAATGCTGAACAGCACAGCAAGAGATTGCTGCAGTCTCACTCCACACCAGCAGGGGCACCCTTGCAGCCTCACAGTACTAGGGGTCCCTCTATCTGAGGCCCAGGTTCTCTATCTGGGGAATTTCCAGTTCTTTGCTCCCCTTAATATGTTATGATTTTCATCAAGAGTAATGTGTTCTTTCTCATCTTTCTGCTAAGTATCCTGGCTTTCTTCACCTTGATTGACCCCCTTGTCTGGCTTCAGCTTTACCTACACCTGTAGCCCCAGGACACACCATGGTAGGACCCTCAGCTACAGTCACAAGACTTCAGATCTCAACCCAGCCCTTCCATTGGAGAAGATTCCAACCTCTTCCTTCTGAGGCAGGAGGCAGATGAACAAAGTAGTCATTTGAGAGAAATCGCCTTGACCCAGCTTCACACAGGAGAACAGCTTCCCAAAGCAGCACGAGAAAACACCTCAGGGCTCCCATTGTTCTAAGCAGCAGCTGTTGTGACAAAGACAAGCTCTTCAGTAGTTTCCTGATTTCCTAAACCTTTCTCAGCTTAGCCAAAGAAGAGCTACGGGCATCATAGGAGCCACTGTGTGGCCCCATTTATAGCTGTTGAGACTCTTGAGTGTAGTCTTTAGGCCTCAGTCTGCCCACCTGACAAATGGGCCTATACCACCCATGAGCTCAGCCATCCAGAATTCTGAGAAGATCCACTGTAGTGCAGATGACTAGAAGTGGTATGATAGAATTGAGGGATGGATAAACTATTCTTAAGGGAACATTACCACACGTGCCAACTCTTTCCTCTTAGAATTCAAGCCAGCCCAATCCAAATAAGGCTGATTAGGGTCCATTCCTTGTTTTCTGTGAGAAGACAGCAGGCACTTGGGCCCTGGATTTGCATTTCACAGCTAGTCAACTCCTGATCAGAAACATGATCCTCAGTCATTTCTTATCAAGGGCAAGCTGTCAGGGTAATTTAGAGCTCAGGCTGGGGAGGAGTGTTGGAGGGGTGGCTGAAGCATGCAGCAGGGACAGCAGAGTCACTGAAGGATCTGAGAGGGAGCCCAGCCGTCTGTCGGGCGAGGGCCACACACTGCGGTGGTGATGGATGGAAGGTGGGGGTGGGCGGGCAGAAACCATTCATCTTCACCGTGGCAGGCGACGAGGGCATCCAGGCGGGTGGGGAGCTCGCCTGGGACCCAGCTAGGAGAGAAGGATCCTTTTCTACCTACCTGGAAAAATGTCCAATGTCACCCTCTGCCTTGCAGGAGAACTGGGGAAGGAAAAGCCTGTTGTGTGTGCCTGCTGTGTCTCACTCTCAGAGATGGAAGAGGCCCTTCACGCGCGCACACACACACACACACACACACGCACTCACACACTCACACACAACACACACTCACACAGCCTGGAGGAATGGAAACCTGAGAATTAGGACCAAATCACGCAGTTTTCGGTCCTTTCTTGCCTCAAGGGTCTGCCACAGTGCGGGCTGAGGGCTCGAGGACACACATCCTGGCCAACCGACTGCTGTTGCTTCCTGCCAGCAGCAGCTGTACGGAGCCTGCCTCCGTTGTCTTGGCCTCTGCAGGCTCTCTGGCGTCACAACAGGCACCTGCTAGGTTTTTTTTTTTTTTTTCCCCAAGAACTCAGTGTTCCTATTCCACCTCAGTGTTTCTGACTCGGACCACTTTGTTCTTCCTCTGAAATCTGCTCACGGGCGTGGTTTCTGACAATTAAGAAAAGATGTGAATATAATTTCCTTACTTTTAAGATTCTAGTATTTTTTTTTCTTTGTAAACCGCTCAGGCCTGCTGCGTCTTGTCAAACTCCAAATCTGAACGAGATGATCAATTTTGCAGGTGATTAGCATTTGTAATATTCGTGTTAACTTGATGTATCAATATTTATGATGTTCCACAAAGAAGAGCCAAATTGCTAGTGGCTGGGCCTTCTGAAGACACTAGAAAAGTCGTGCCTGCCACAGCTAAGGATCCCGCTGTGCAGCGCACCACTGAGGAGAGGTGGCCACCAGAGGGCATGGCTGAGGGGAGCACCGGCTCCTGGAACCCGTTGCGATTTTTCTGACACCCTACATTTTGGAGATTTAGGCCAGCACTTTGCTTTTGAAGTTCTCAAGCTGCATAATTTGTACACTAGACTCTCGCCTAGAGGTTTCTATGTCACATCCCTAGAAGTCAAAACTTAGTGTATGGAGAAGTATTAGCAGAAATGCTCTAAAAACATTAAGCTAAACTGGTAGGAAAAAACACAGAGAAATTGGTCTGCATCCTTCTGATTTCTTTTTCTTTTTAATTTTTATTTAAAACTCTATTTTAACATTTCTTTTCAGTTTTAATTTTTATTTTTTGAAGAACACAAAATAGTACTAAAAAGATAACATTAGAAACCATACAAAGTTTCACTAAACAGTAATAGGAATTCAACAATGGCTACTGAGTTGCGCGAAGTTATCTTTAAAATTAGTTGTTTAGGTTACCAGATATAAATGTGAAAAACTGGTTTAAAACAAAAGAACAAAAAGTTATAAGAAATTTAAAAAAATAAGACTAATAAAAAAAATGTAAGCATGAACTACTCCTTTCAAAAGACCAGCAGAAACTGGCAGTACAATTATCCAAATTATCCTGTGTGTACAGGATAAATACAGTATATCTTTTTCCCTTCTTTCTTTTGTCCTTTTCCCCATCACAGTTTTTCCAGTCCAGTGTTTTCCTATCAAGTTGACTACTATTAGTTGTCTTGTATTCTACACCCACATTTATTCGTTGAAGCCCTAAGTCCCAGCCCTCAGAATATGATCTTATTTCATAATAGGTCCAGGAGCATATAATCATCAGAGGTAACATAAGATCTTGTGAAATGGGTGCGCCCCTAGTCCAACATGACTGTGGCCTTCTACCAAAGGGAAAGCAGCTGGTCACAGCGATGCACATGCACGAGGAAAGCTTCATGAAAGCTGGCTATGCTGCCATGAGCGGAGAAGGTGCCAGAAACAGGAGAAAGGCCTGGAACAGGTGACCCGTAGTGCCTTCCAGGGGAGACTGGCCTCTCCCGATCCCTTCTGTCCCCATGCCTTCGTGGGGAACCTGTGGAACCTTTGATCTGAGAAACTCTTTAACTGCTAGACAGTAAGTCTGGTTTTTTAAAAATTAATTTTGTGTTTTATTAGTACAGGTTTGTAATACATAATGATTAAATTCTTTCTGGGGAATTGATGCACAGGCACTATGAATTTCGACTCTTTCATCCTGGTGTCCCCCACATTGGCCCATACCAGATTCATTTATCTTGTAAGTCCTCACAAAGTTAATTCCCATGCACACAGAGGAAGGCCAGGCTAACAGAAAACAAAGAAGATAATTCACATACTAAATCAAAATACACTTAACATTTTTTAAAAATCTATTTATTTATTTATTTATTTGGGACAGGGTCTCATGGTGCAGTGATCCTCCTATCTCGGCCTCCCCAGCACTGTGATTACAGGTGTGTACCACCAAGCCAGTTCTGGTGGCCTGCACAGCATTCCTGAGGTTCTGGGGCTGGCATGGCATGCAGTACTGGGGATTGAACTTGGGTCCTTGCATTTGTCAAATAGGCTCTTAGACCACCAAGCTATCTCCCCAGCCCTGAAGGCACACTTTTTGTCCCTGCTGGACTACAAGATTTTCTGTCTTTTAAGTCTCTGTTTTTGATAGCACATTTTTTTTTTTTTTTTTTTTTTTTTTTTTTTTTTTTTTTTTTTTTTTTTTTTTTTTTTTTTTTTTTTGTATTTAGTACAGGGTCTGCAGGGTCTACAGGATCTCGGACTCATATGATCCTCGTGCTTGCAGTCTCCCAAGTGCTGGGCTTATAGACATGCCCCATCATACCCAGTCTCAGTCCCCTTCACCATCTCAGCACACTCCGGGGGGGGGCAGGCTGGCATGGCAGGCTGGGGATTGAACAAGTCTCTGTTGTTGATACACCCAGTGGTAGCCCTTGTTACCCCCACCCCAGGGAGCTGATACGGTGACTGCCACCAGTTCTGCAGTGCTCAAGTCCTGCGGCAGGTGCTGAAATGCTTCTGCCTGCTTGGAAGATTTACTTCACAAGTAGTTGTAAGGAGCACTCCTCCACCTTGGTACTGGTAAGTATCATTTTCCAGACATATAGTAGCAGAGAATCCTCTCGGCAGGGTAAACAGGCTGGAAGTTGGCTGTGATCTAAAGGCTTAAGCATATTTCTTATTTTATTTTTTAATATCTCAAGCCAGGCATGCCTAGCTACTAATTCCACTCCTTGATAAAACATTAAAGGTCGGCACTGGCTCTGCCGAACATGGAATTATCTGTTAACTTGCAATCATGCTAAATTCATAAATCTAATTTGGCTCTGGCATTAAGCCAGCAGCAAATTCAAGAGATTAACTTTTTTTGGACTACCAGTACTAAAAATGGAAATTCTTCTGTGATTGTTTTTATAATCCATCGATTGAAGTCATGTGACTTCCAGAGGCCACATGCAAATCTCTTTAGTGTGGGGAGAACAGGGAATGGGGACACAGAGCTCAGCTCCATCCTGCCCCTTTCTTGGGGAGTCACAGAAGACATCCTTGCCACTGTGCTGAGTGAAGCCGGCTCCCTGCCTCTGGGATTGTTGGTTCACTGCCACTGCTAGACCTGGTTGGTTCACGTCTTCTGTTAGACCACTAGACCCTTGAGGGGAGGGAACACTAACAGGCGGGTGCACAGGTGCCCAAAGTGCGGTGGGAAGCCTCAGCTGGGGGGCTGCATATGGCTTCTGCAGGGAAACACTTCAGCTGAGCTTGGTGGCATTGCTGGCCCCACTAGCAGAAGAGGAAAAAAATGTCAAGTCACCCTGGAAGTGGAAACAGCACGGAGACAGCCTGGGGCAGAGACACACAGCCATTCCCCAAGCTGGGCGTGGACCTTTTTCCTTGTTCCAAGGCTTCAGTGGACAATAACGATGAATCATTAACATGTTTTGGAAGGATTCTTTATAATTGTTTAGGGGCCCAGGATGGGGGAGCATACGTGGATCACAGTGGTGATTATGCCCTCCAAAGGTCACTTGGAAATGCTTGGGGGATTTTTATTAGCCACAGTCTGGAGGACCGTAGCTGGTATCCCACAAACGGGGACCAAGGGTGCTGCTACATGTCTTCCAACACACAGCACAGCCCCCAGGAGGAAGAGTTGCCCAGCAACGCAGGCCCACAAGCCTTAATTTCATGTTATGTCTGTGACGCAACTCCACAGTACATAAGGCAAACATGTACTGCAAAAACAGAAAAATGAATAAAAACTGAAAAAAAAAATGAATAGGTCCACATGCAGAAGTTGAGGAATTTGGCCCTCAACTAAAGAATTGTGAGGGAACTGCAGTGCTCATGGGCCAGCCAGGTATTGCCTAGGACTGGGAAAGGAATCAGTGTCTCCTGACATGCGTGTGACAAGAAGGAAAGGGGTTGATAGGCACCTGAACAAAATGGGGGGAGATGGGACTGGAAGGTGGGATGCTCTCATCTAGGGTGCTGTAGGCAGGGCGCTAGGGCACGCAACCTGGAGCAAGGAAGCCCCTTCCCATTGGTTCCTGGGGAGGAACAGGGCTGCCAGCACTTCCTGACACCTGCAGACACAGCCCGAGTCTTAGGCCTGCTGGTTCTGCTGGACACCCACTGCCCCGGGTGTTTCCATTCCTAGGGTCAGTGAATCAATGAACAGATCCCTGTTCTGCTTCTAGAAGGAAATCCAGTCATGCCTGGTGGGCATCTCTAGCAGCGTAGCCCTAGCTGCGCATGGGCAAGGAGCAGCCTTTGGTGGAGGCAGACCCTGGAGTCGTAGAAGAACCTCGAGTGGTGAAGGGGGCCCTCCCAACATCCCTAGCTAGGCTGCTGGAGGACCAGAATAAGTTCTAGTCTTTGCCCAGGGACCTGTTAGCCAAACTTCCATGGCCGTATGTGGAGACATCATGACACTTGTCTCCTTTCTCCTGGTCCTCTACAAACTGCTGCAGAAAAAGTGGAAGAAGCCCAGAGAGTGTGGGGTCCCTTAGTTTCTCCATCTATACAGTGGGAAGGTACTCATTTTTCTCAAGATAAAAGGGCATTATGGATGGGAAAGGGTGGTTTCTTCAGCCAAGTGCAATCCCTAGCACCCACTGGCTCATGCTCTTTCATGTGGGCAGTGCCAATTGTTACCAGCTCTGAGACCAGTTGAATGCAGCAGCTCCTGTGCACCTGGCAAGGAGCCCGCTATTCAGGGCTACATCCTCTACCAGCCTCTTGGGAACCGTGCCCCAGGATAGGCCACTCCTGATTGAAAAACCAGCCTCTTGCAAAAGAAAAGCAGACGAGCGTGGGAGACTGTGATGTAGCGATTCGCTCCTGAGCTAGAGTCAATTACCACTCACTCCTGTGTAGCTTAGAGGCCATTTTCGCTCTCCTCTTGGACTGCGACACCAAAGATGTTAAACTTCCTCCATAGCTAGAGAATACAAGTGGGAGGTTTTGAAGCCCATCTAGCCGACCCAGAGCAAGAACTATGATTGGAGGATCTTTAAAAGATCTCCAAACTTGCTTTAAACTTGGGATTCCAAGAGACAGTCTCAGGTGGAGCACAGAGCCCCTGCGAAGCCTAAGACCAAGGAAGCCTCTTGGGAGACCCAGGCGCCAGGGCGCAAGATTCCGGTCTGGCCCCTCTCACTGCAGCCCATCCGAGCCACACCCAAGCTCCCTAGGAGAGAAGAGATGTGTCAAAAAGAACGAGGCCTCAGGTAGAAGGAATGTGCTATATCCAAGGAGAAGAGGGTTGGGATGGAAGCCGGGTAAAGGGCCAAAAGGAATTAACAGTCACAATAACATTAATCGGTGTGGATGGTAACTTGCTACCTACACTGTATAGGAGCAAAGTCATTAATTACCACATCCGGAAGTCGAAGTTTTTATTATATAACACGGAACTCAAAGTGCAAAATGCTTTCACTTCCATTATTCTGGTTCAGTTTCCACATATCCTTAAGGATCAGCGATAAAGACTGTCACTCTCCTCTTGATGGAGTGGTAGAGTGAGTCACCGGCTTTCACAGAGTTCCTGGGACCCGGCCCTCAGACCTTTCCTGTGAAGCCCGATCTGCTTCTTCGTACTTTTTGCTACATCACATCGGGCCAGCAGAGGACAGAAGAGAGCAATATTGCGCTTTCCCCAGGCCAGCCAGGACAGCATCGGCCCGTGAGGACAGGACAGGCGGCCTGAATCCATTTACTCATCTATTTAAAAAATAATAATAACTAACTAGCTCATTCCATGCTTTATGAGTAGCTCGACTTGGATAAGTCACTTAATTTTTCAGTTTAGTTCTCATTTCTTTAAAAAGAAAAATAGTATTGGTCTCACAGGGATATACTACAATATTTAACTTACAGACACAGACAAAAATAGCAGTTTTTGGCACTGGGAAAAATGCTAAAAATGGTAGCCATTACTATTTGCAGCTATTCACGAATAGCATTTCATTCACTTTTTCAATCATTTTTAATTCCCCAAACAATGATCCATCCTTCTCTGTTATGAATAAAATACTGCCCTAGAGCAGGAGGGTGGGGGAGTGGGTGGGGGTGAGTTTCAAAGACAACAAAGATTTTTTTGTCCCAAAGCAGGGAGAGGAAAGGGGTGTGGGATGGGGCAGAGCCTCTTCTTGGGGTTTTGCGCCTTTAAATACAGCTTCCAAACACGAATGTGCAGACTTCAGCCCAGACTTTCTTTCTTAGAGAATGCATGTCTCCAATGATGAGGCTGACCCAGCTTCATCTTGGCAAAGTCTGATGAGTGATTCTTCTACAACAGGCTAGTTCCGGAGGACCTCTTAGTTGGGCACTGAAAGTTACGTAGAACTTAGCTGCCCCAAGATGAGGGTCACCAGGATCTGTACGCCTTCCCTGAGGTATTTGCTGTCCCTGTGGGTGCAGAGAACTAGGCAAAAGTTATATAAGTCTTCAGATGGAAGGGAACATAGCCTGCGGAGATAGTGTGGGAATCTGCCCTTTCCCCCGACGATGCGTACTCCAAGCCTTCTCCTGAACACCCCTCCTCTTGTTGGAGCCTCGGTTTCTCCATCTTTAACAAAGAATTCACATCAGCTGATTGTGTAGATCCTTCCAGCCCTGACATGATATAGCTCTGATGTAGATGTCACTGCTCAGCATGGCTGCCTATGGATAAGATGATGGCAAGAACTTTGAAAGAAATCTGCTCTTGCCTATTACTGCTTCTTGTTCCTCATAGAGAAAGTCCCTCCTCTGTGCTCTGGGCCTTGGGCTCCTTTGGTACACAGCTCTCACCTCCCCTTCCCTTCTTATCTTTGTGCTTGGGTTAAAATGGAATAAACTGCTCCCTCTTGCCTGGGGTCTCCCACCACATCATTCTATCACATTCGTTGCCTCTTCTTTCCTCCAACCCTCACCTCTGTTTGCATTTGTGTCTCAGACTGTATGGTCCTCCAGGGCTTGGTGAGGCAAGCCTTTCTCCCACATCTAGCAGGCTTTCTCACTAAACTTGACGTTGCTATCATTATTATCCTCAGTTGACGTTCACAGAGTTCATTATGCAGGAGCCATGGTATAAATCATGTTTTCTTTTATCTTATTGACCCCATTCACACCCATAGGATAGTGACATTGCTGCTATTTCTATTTTATAGGTGGATCAACAGAGATCCTGTGTGGTTGATTAATTTTGCTACAGAGCACATTCTAGTAGTTTCTGTGTGAGAGAGGAGAGTCCCCCTGGCTGCCCAAATGCTGCCAATTCTATTTCTTAGGGCCCAAAAGCAGAACCTGGAAACTGGTATGAAAGGATACAGCTAGGAAAAAAAATAACATTGGCAGGCTGAGCTGGGTGGGCGTGTGGTACAAGCTATCTGTTGGGCCACTTAAACGCTGGAAAAATGACAAAAAAAAAAAAAAAAGCAAAAACAGAGCCAACTCAGTCCTATCCCCAGCCAATGAGCTCTGTCTAGGCCCATCACTAGTTGCAGTATGCTGAGAAAGATATCCCATCAGAGGCAGAGTCAAGCGTGGAAAATGTTGAGGATACAACTTTTTTTTAAAATTTAAATTTAGATTCTTTTTAAAACTGGGAATAAATAATAAAACAGTGGCCATATTACAAGTGAAATCCAATGTGTGTGTGGGGGGGGGTACTGTGTGGATCGAACTCGGGACCTTGCTCTTGCCAGGCAAGCACTTATGCTGCTGAAGCATTTCCCCAACCCCAGATTTTAATTCACCTCTTGCATACAGTAAGGAAGATGGGTAATGGGGATGGGGGAACAATGCAGAAGTGAACCTTTTTGCAAGACCTAGGACAGAGCTTTGTAATTCAAGGAGTTACTCAGACCGGAAGAGCTGTCTGTCTGCAATGGTCCAGGTGGCAGGCAGCATTAATGGACTGTGTGAAATGGGTCCTTTGGGACAAGGTATTTGAAAAATGACTGCCAAGGGTTAAGAACCAGGAGGTTTATTTTTCATTTGTGAGAAACGAATCTTAGATACTTTTTTCATTCTGGACATTTTTTTTCTTGGCTTTTCAAGCCCTTAAATGATCGGGTGGGGGGTAAGCAGACTGAAGTGCTTCCAGTTTGCAGCGAGTGCACTTTCAGCTGATTCAAAGTGGGGAGCAGCAGAGGTAATGGTCAGAGAAAGAGGTTGGAATTAGTCAATAAACAAGGTTTGAGATCCCAAGCCTGACTTCTCTTTCATTATCCTTTAAAAAAATGAGAATAAAGAGGTAGGCGGTTCTAGTCATCAGTTTCCTAATAAAAGCATTCATAGCTCAGGATCTGAACAGGTTTGGGGAGGCGCTGAGACCAAATCCAGAACTCCCCCCCACTCCCATATGAGTTGACTCGTAAAGGCGCCCTGACTGATTGGAGTTTTCCCATGAGCCTTGGCAGCTCCCAGCTCAGAGTCCACATGGGCTGAGAAGCCTGGATCCTCATGTTTCAGCATCACAGGGTCTGACATTTCCCTATCTGTGAGCTAAATAACCCTCTGTTCAGCGTTACCTTTCTCACACTGTGCCCCATTCTTGCTGTCAGCCATAGAGTACTGTTTTCCTTCATGGGGTGGGTCTTTTACCACCCCATTGAGACAGGATCGTGGGTATGGGGGCAAGTTCATGAAATGAAGGACTTGGATTTATTACTGGAAGGCACAAATGCTCATTCATGTCAGTTATTAACACAGTAGCTGTCATTTTTCTGTTTCTTCCGAGGGTAGTAAATATCATGGGTATGCACGGGCACCTGCCTATTGGTGGTGGGGAGTTTTGTGTCACAACATAATCTAATGTGAGACAAAAATGGAGGTCAAGGAATGCTTAAGATGTAAGCAGATGTGACACCTGCATATTTGGAGCTGGGAGTTTCAGAGTTTATATTCAGAAAGCAGCACATACCCATGAAGTGATTGATGACAGAGCTGGAGATGTAGATAAAGGGGCCTGGGCAGCACCCCTATAGAATTTGGATTATTGTTCCCATAGGTCCTTAAGGGTTTTAATCTCTAGAAACATAGATTAGGGAACCAAGACTTGGAGAGCTCCAGGGTTGAAACTCAAAGAAGCTTTTCCCTGGGTTAACATTTTGAAGAAGTCTCATATTTTATCTCTAAAACAGTATAGCTCTGTGTTCTTCTTTGTGAGGTAGTCTAATGTAAAAACCGAAGTGATAAAATTCTAGGCTGATGTGCCAAGCTTACTATGCTCTCCTGGAATCTGAGCACTCAGTCTGAGAAATTTCACTGTGAGTGATGGATGGAACCCTGGGAAGGGGGTGAGGATGGTGAGAAATGTCTCAAGATTGCATTTCAGAAAGATGAATTGGCGGGTTACAGGGAGGAGGAGGTCTGAGACACCATTCAACGCTAGCTGTGGCATCTCAGTGACCGATCCAACAAGCCACGGTCAAGAAAGACTTTCTCCCCAGGAAGAGGACTAGCCATGTCGCATAGCTGCCCCAACCTTCACTTCTCCTCCACAAAGCGGTAGCCCTTCTCTTTTAAAAGTGCATGGTCCTGAGGACTCAACATTCCTATTAATGTGACTTGTTCAGGGCTAAAAATCACTATTCATAACAGCTTAACACGCCCCTGCTGGGGTTACAGATGGGCAGTTCAGGGGCAGACATTGGTTGGGTGAGTAGGAGGAGTGGTAGTCATTCAGAAATCACTGGGCGATCTCTGTGCATCTGAAAGGTTTGTTCTTCAATCCATACTGGTCATGCTGATATGCCCATGCTCAAGGTTGCCAGAGTCTGGGTTGGTCAAGTTTGAGTTCTGAAGTCTGTGCCAGCATGAGGAGTCCTGGGGCCCAATATTCGGCTTTCCTTTCATCCCACCCCACAGTGTATTGGCTCTCAATCTCATGGAATTTACCAAAGCCCCACCCTCTCCCCTGTCTCTGGGCCCTTTGGGATAGCCCACTCCTGCATCTCCCAACCTTTTGCATCTCTCCCTTTCTCAGACATTCCACCTCCATCCTCGCTTTAGGTTTTCAAAAGCTTCTGTGTATTGTTTTGTGAGTGCCCGACAACCCTATTTTATCAAAAATAGGCAGACAGGCAAAGAAATAAAAACAAACATAGAAAACCCAACAGAAAGGAAAAATGTTTATGATAGCTAAAGCTAAACAGGAATTACAATTTTACAGACCTAGCCGGTGCTATGTCTCTGTTTCAGGGGTAGGTACTGGGAATTAACTCAGGACCTTGCACTTTCCAGGCAAGCACTGTGTCACTGAGCTCTGTCCTCTGCCCTGCACATTCCCATCACCACCCCCATGGTCCTCAGCCAAACGGTTTTTAATAGCCTAAGTGCCTGTGTTCATGTGTTCATGCACATACTTCTCTATATTCAAGGACAAGACATTGAACACAAGCTTGTCTGTGGGAGATCTGGGACACACTCAACAGGTCATACAAAAGTAGTAACAAATGATGAAGATGTTGTCGGTGTTGCAGGTGAAGAAAATAAACTCTCCACGTTTGTCCATCTACTGATCAATGGATCTGTCTGTCTGTCTGTCTGTCTGTCTGTCTGTCTGGCTGGCTGGCTGGCTGGCTGGCTGGCTATCTGTCTGGCTGTCTGGCTGTCTGGCTGGCTGGCTGGCTGTCTGGCTGTCTGGCATCTACCCATACTCTCATCTATACATATTTCTGAGTACATGCTTTTTGAATTTGTTGTCTTGATTATTATTTCTGTGAAAATGAGCACACATAGACCCTGCTGGAGTCCTTCATGGCCCTTTTCAAGATCCCTTTTCACTCATTGCAAAGAGATGGAGCTTTTTTTCAAAAGTGATGGATGCTCCCTAGAGAGATTTCCAGAGTGGCTAAATCCTAAGGCAAGCATTACGTGTCCCAGCTTTTCAGGGCTGTGGACCTGAAATCTGATTACTTATTAAAGAGTGTCCTGTCTGTGTAACAGCCTTCATAGCCAAATGTAAAACTGATAGATCAAAAAATCCCAATATCTGATTTTGACATTTATCTTCAAAGATGAGGATGGTGTATGAATTTTAGGCCACATGCAAGGGCTTGCTCTTCTGATGCTGTTTGCTGCAGGGACCACATACAGACAGGAAGCCTTTCAGGAGAGCCAAGATCCAAGGAAGGAGAATGCCGTATTGCCACAAAGCCTTCTGCTAGACTAGAGGCACCTTAGTGGGTGTGAACAATTTTTCTTTGCAAGTTGTTTTACCCTGGGCACAAGGCCTGGCCCAGCAGAGGTGACTTGTGGCACTCACTCTATACTAGGCTGTGTGCTGAACATTTTAGGAGTGCTAACTTATCTAACTCTCACCCCCCACATCCACACACCTAAGCTAGCTATGGAGAAGAAACCAAATGCTGTGGTTAGCAAAATTAGCGCCCCACAAAGATGTTCCTGCCCTGATCCTTGCAATGTGTGAATGTGTTACCTTAAAAGGGACAAAGGAACTTGCACCTGACTAAGATTAGAGACCTTCAGAAACAGAAATTATTCTGGATTATCCAGATGAGTCCAATCTAATCACATGAATCCTTAAAATTCATGGTTCTGTAGCTGCAAAGCCAGACAGAACTTTCCCCTTCACTCTTTACTCTGAGGGTAGAGTCATGATCCAAGGAAGGTAGGAAAGTTTTAAAGGCTAGAAAAGTAGTAATGGATTTTCTTTTAGGGCGAAATGTAATCCACCAACATCTGGATTTTAGTCCAGTGAGACCTAGTGAGATCTTGATTTCAGATGAGTGAAAAGGTTAGCTCTTGTACACTACAGAAATACTAAATACTATGCATGTGTTGTCTTAAGCCATTGAGTTTGTGATGACTTTTTAGAACAGCAATAGAGGACAAGGACAGATTTCCAGAAAGGTTAAATGACACAGGTAGTAAGGAACAGAGCTGGGATCAAAACTCAGTCTGGTTCCAAAACTCATGCCCTTAAGTAAAAGGTGAAATATTTATATGATCTGAAGAGAAACCAGAGTATTCAGGCCCTTAAGTATGAAGCACATGACTAGTTTTTACTACTATTCTCAATTTAGTGAATGAAATAAGAGAAGGAAGGAAGGAAGGAAGGAAGGAAGGAAGGAAGGAAGGAAGGAAGGAAGGAAGGAAGAAAGGAAGGCAAGCTAAAGAAAGGAATAAAGAACAGATAGAAACCAATTGTAAGACAGATGGTCTTTTGTTTTATCTATTTATATTCTATAAATTTTTCTTTTGAGATACGATTTTTTTTTATGTATTTGGTACAGGGTCTGCAGGGTCTGCAGGGTCTACAGGGTCTCACTATGTAGATCAGACTTGCAATGATTATCCCATTTTCAGCCTCCCAAGTGCTGGGATTACAGGTACGTGCCACCACGCCCAATTTCAATCCCTGTCTCAGTATGCCCCAGAGGCGGGGCCAGCATGACTCAAGGAATTAAACCCTGGCTGCTGCGTTCTGCCTAAGCTGGTATTTTTAGTCTGCTGAACTATCTGGCCAGCCAAATTTTTCTTCTTAACAATAGCTACAAAATACTCTCTCTCATCTCTGTCTCTGTCTGTTTGTCTCTACCTATCTCTCTCTGCTCCTGGCTCTCTTCCTCTCTGTCTCTCTGCCTCTCTGTCTCTGTCTCTCTCTCTCTCTCTCTCTCTCTCTCTCCACTCTCTTGCTCTCTCTCTCTTTCACCTCCCCCCCCACTATACTTGGAAGTGAGCACCTACAGGCTTTATAGAACCCATCCAGTGGCTGAGCCTCCCTTTGGTTGGAGCACAGTAGGATCTTCAAGGCTTCCTGTAAGCACATCGTCTTGCATTCCATTGACGGTTTCTGGCTGAGTTTTAGGAAGTGTCTTCACTCCCCAGTGACCATGAAGGCGGGTGAATTCACCCGCCTTAGGCTGAATTCACTTTCTGGCTAGGTCCCCTATGCCACCTGTTTAGGTTGTGACTAGAGTTCCCAGATGTAGCAAATTAAAAGCAAAATATGCTTCCATTCAAATTTATATCTCAGTTAATGGTGATTTCTTAGTATAAAAATTTCTCAAATGTGAATGGGACACTCTTATACTAAAAAATTAACTGAAATTCAAAACAAATGTAATTGGGTACTTTTTCATTTTAAAGAGGAAAAAACAATTAAAATGATACAGAATTATTTCAAAAAAAAGATGATATGATGATACTAGCAATGGCTATTTTATTGCTTATTATTATCTTTAAAGTAGTTGCTCAGATTACCAGATACAGACATGCAAAATTGATCAAACAATATAAGCTCTAACTGTTCCTTTCAATGAACTAATGGAAATTAGTGGTATAATTATCTTAGCTCTCTTGTGCATATATGCCTATCTTTTTTATAATTGGATATCTTGCTTGTCTCTGCTGAACCAATAGACAGTGGACCAGGAGGAAAACTGTCTTGGGTCAAGAGAACTTCACAGCCCTTCGGAAGCATGCTACAGAGAGTTAGTTATTCAGGGCCAGAACAGAACATGACATTCCCTACCCATCCCTCACAGAAGTGGTGAACATATCCCCAGTTCTGAAGGTGGATGGGCAAAGGTAAGAAATGCTCTGGAACATATAAGCGATCTTACGACCAGCGCTTATGACCTGGAAGGGGCCTCCAGCCATCAGCCTTCTAGATAATTCTTCCCGTGGCTCTGTAAGGCAATAGTAAGCAGGCAGAGGATTATGAGGCCGATTCACTCTTTGGGGTCTTTGGGCCTCTTAGTTTCCACAGTGATTTCCCTATGGCTTAGAACTCCAGGTGTGGAATACCTCTGTTCGACTTCAAACTTTCTGTTCTAGGAGCCCTTAAGCCAGTGGTACCCTCTGTCACTCACACTCAAAACCCTTCTATCTCTGTCTATTCTGCCCTTTTGCCAATCATTTTATTGGTCAGTGGTAATTCAACCCTCTATCAATCATCCAGCAACCAATAAGTAAAATTGAATGCCTATCATGTACCATTAAAGCATGTGTTAATTCTAGGAGTAAAGACATATGGCCAACCTGAAAAAAATAAGCTTTGAAAAAGATTTGACTATCTGGAGGGAGCATGAGCAAAGCATAAGATGGGCCTTTCATTTATTAAAGAGCAACTTGTTGGATATCTGTTGCCATATTGTATGCATCAGAGATGCAAAATAGAAGGCTGAGCTCCTATGAATGGAGAGAGTCCAAGGAATGAACAGTTTCTGGAGTGATCTGCATCCCAACCTGGAGATGTGAAGAAGGTTTTGGTGAGCTGTGGAGGGCCAAACAGTGTCTAGAAAGGTAGTCAATTAGTTGAATTAATGTCTTTTTTGGAATGGTTGAAGATGGAGTAGAAAGGATGATTAAAGCAGAAGAAAGAGAATACACAAGAGTGCATCCCACATGACAGTTTAAGATGTGAGAAACAGTTTCAATAATTCTATGGACATTTCTGAATTTAATACCAAGGATCATTTCCTGTTCCAACCCTGACCCTTTTCTGATATGTACAGTAGTCACGGGTATTTGAGATGCAATAGGATATATATATATGGCTCTGAAGTCAAGCATATGGCATGGTGGCTGGGCCTGTGGGGTTCATGCCTGGAGGCCTTTTGTCTACTCTTGCATTTCTGAGATCCTGGGAGGTCCGGATCTAGTTGCTGAGGGTTTTCTGTTAAGCCTTGGGTTGCAGAAAGAAGCACTGAGAATCTATCTCCAACTCAGCACTTCTAAGTCTTGGTCCATTTGGAGGGTAGCGTTGCATCTGCTTGTTGTTACTAAAGAAGATTGCCTACCCAGCAATTTACTAACACAAAACAGTTGTTTCACTATAAATACAATACTTTGCGTAGTCTAATTTATCACACATGTGACACTCAAACAGCCATTACCCTGATTTGTGAATGGATATAGTATTGAAAACCTGAAAGAAAAAATAAGAAAGTTCAAGACACACTGTGAAAATTGTCAGTGGCGAGCATGGCTGGAATAGAGTAAGGTGAAGACAGATGGAGGGGAGAGTCAACTGTGTGGCACTAAAGGGCACAGATGAGGCCAGCACACCAAGGGACAGAAGGGAAATCCTCACACAGAAATTGGACCAGAGCTGGCAAAGTTTCTAATGGAAATTCAGCACTCAGGGGACAGAAGAGCTGGAAGAGATGGGGATCTTTGACAAATTTACTGGACTGGCCAAGGATAAATGCTAAGTCAATATGAGAATGCACTGTAGCAAGTAGGCACCCATAGAAGTGGGGAGATAATGATGCCATGCATGGGGAAGCAGATAATATTTATTGCCAATGACTGTCCTGATGGGCCCAAGTTTTCATATGTGGCCATCCTAAGAACCTAGTAAGTTTGCACATTATTTACGCAGACCACATAAGGAAACCTCAGTTTAGAAATAGGTGACTTCCCCAGGGTCACATGAGTGGAGGCTGGATTGATGGCAAATTCTGTGTGAATCAAAGCCACAGGGAGACACTCCCTCTCCTCACCTCCCTTAGAGATCTTTGAATATTTAATTCTGCCTCCTCCATGCATTGTGTAATTACATAGAGAACAATCTATTCAGTACAATTCTTCCCGCTGAGAGACCACTGAACTTGTCTGGAAAATATACCCTGATAGAGACGCTGTGAGCACACAGTCAAGAGCAAAGATGCTCTCCTTAGTGCAGTGCCTGCATCAAGGCTGTTGGTGGCCGCACTGACTTTGCACTGGAGCCCGAAAAGTCTGTTTATTTGCTCTCCGCCTGACCTCCAAGTCCCCAACAGCCTCAGGTAGAAACATCATCTTCAAAGAATCTAAACCTTGAGTCTAAACATGGGCCTGTCATTATTTGTGCCTGGCTGGATTCTGACCCTTTACCACAGGATAAAGGAAAAGTTGGGTCTCTCCTCTCTATGGCTTTATTATAAGATGTTCTTTGCCTGTAGAATTTGCAGTGATGTCCCACCGGCGTGTAATTTTGAGCCCATTTCATATACAAGCATATGCATTTCCCAATTGTTTGTGATAGTAATAATAACACTAAACAGAAACCTTCTTGTAAAATGAGGAACTGATGAAATAAACAATAACAACTGAAACATTTCAACAAAAGATTGTCAGTGATATGATGCACTGCATTTAACGACGAGTCATTCGGCAACTGCAACCTTTTGGGCAGACTTGTCTTTCCCAGTTGGATTACGTCAGAGTTGTTTTTAGCCTAGAAATCTGGTTGATGGTGAGATAGGACTGGGAAAACTACCGCCCTTGCACAGTTAGCATTATTTTTGGCCCACAGTTTCTTTGAGGGAATTTTTGGAAGCCATTTGTCTGTTTTGCAAGGGCTGGTTTAGGTAAAATGCCATAATACTTTGTAAAGATCCACTTCCTAGGCATATGTGAACTGAATCCAACACAAGTTAAAGGACAGGGAACTCAGCTTTGTCAACTCTACCTCCTTTTTTCTTTTGATACATGGTCTCACTACACTGTTTGGACTCACAGTGATCCTCCTGTCTCAGCCTCCCCAATGCTGGGATTACAGGTGTGCACCACCAGGCCCATTGCAGGGCTGGCATAGTGCATCCAGGGTTCCATGCCCTCATGGGATTGAACTCAGGTCCTTGTGGCTGCCAGTCAGGCACTTAGACAACTGGCTATCTCCCCAGTCCCAACTCTACTTTTCTGAACTTCTCCCCACTCCTCCATGTATGCTTATGAGCAGATCACATGATTGTAGGCTGAAGATGCCTCTGTGAAGGTGTACTGAAGAGGAGTAAGCATCATTTCACTTCTTAGTTTTTTGGGGTTTTTTTTGGTGGAACTGGGGATTGAACTCAGGCCCTTGCACTTGCCAGGGAAGCACTTATTCCACTAAGCCATCTCCCCAGACCCACTTCTTGTTTTACTTTCTCAGCACCCATGGTTTAGGTAAAATGCCATAATACTCATCTCATATATCCCACCTTGGCAAGTTTGAAGCTGCAGGCTGGGGCATAGGTGAGTAAGGAAGGGTCACATAGTGCACGACTATCTGCCTTGATATATACAATGGGGAAAGTCAGGTGAGGGGCCAGGGAGATGGCTCAGTGGAATAAGTGGTTGCCTGGCAAGTGCAAGGGCTTGAGTTCAATCCCTAGTTCTGAAAAAAAAAAAAAGAAAAGAAAAGAAAGAGAGAGAGAGAGAGAGAGAAAGAAAGAAGAAAAAAGAAAGAAGAAAGAAAGAAAGAAAGAAAGAAAGAAAGACAGACAGACAGACAGACAGACAGACAGACAGACAGACAGAAAGAAAGAAAGAAAGAAAGAAAGAAAGAAAGAAAGAAAGAAAGAAAGAAAGAAAGAAAGAAAGAAAGAAAGAAAAAGAAAGTCAGGCTGTGAGTGAGAACATAACAGCAGGCTCTGACTCTGTCCAGGTGACCAGGATCTCCTCCTTGAGAATCCTGATTGAGTTGAAAGCCAAAGACAGAAAACAGAACTTCCCAGAGGAAAAACCAGGAAAGACAAGCAGTGAAGTAACATTTGTAAGGGGGTCCACTGCGTGTCAACCTTGTAGAGGCCAGTGTGGACTGTGCACAGAAAGCAAGGAAACCCTGACCTGCTCAGTAGAGGGGTTGCTGGTAGGATGCCTTCCATAGGAGGTGCTGAGCAGATAGATTCTAGGATGGGGAAAGGCTGAGAGGTCAAAGGACAGCACCAACAGCTGCAGAGTGCTCACTGAGCACTTTGTGAGAACAGCCTGGGGACAGCTAAGAGGGGACCACAACACTCTGAGGAGAGCTGCCTGAGAGCATTGGGATTCAGCTGAGAACATTCAGGAGACAGAAGAGATTAATAATGAGCGGGCAGTGAAGCATACAGGGAAGGGCAGGACCCACTGACAGCATTCACAGTTGCTGATAAAACCCACACCGGCCATCCACTGTGAGCCTTTGGCTCGCTCCAACATTCAGTCAGCATCCTTGTCTCCGTGCTGTGGTATTAAATTATGAATTAGTCTTTACACCACATGGCACTCGCAGACAGCTCCACACAGCTCTGTTCAAAACTTGTGACACTGGGGAGACTTTAAAAATGCAATATAAATAGTCTTATGTCTTCTCTTTAATTAATGCCACCTTACCCTGATGTTCTAACCAGAAGATGCCGCAAGTGTATGGTAGCACACATTCCCTTCCTGGAGGATTGGAGGAAGCATACAAATAAAACCATGCCATTAGACATGAGTCAGTTGCTCTCACGAACAAAACACTTCTTGACTCTGGATAAATATATTAGGATCCACTGGAAGCCATTTACAAAGCTCATACTGAGAAACCAATATTTACCCTGGGAAAGATTTGTGTTCTTGGAGACAGCATTGTGGAAGCAGAGGAGCAAAGCTTTTGCCATCAGACAAGTCCTGGATCTTTGGATCTTTCTGGCAGTTGTACCTGCAAAGCTCTCTGAGACCCAGTTTCCTCATTTGTAAAATAGAGGAAAGTTATTTATGTTGGAGGGTTATTATGTGAAATAGTGACTGAATGGCTCATGTCTCTGTTGCAGTCTGCATGCTCCATCTGTGTGTGTGTGTGCATATGTGTGTGTGTGTGTGTGTGCATGCGTGTGCATGTATGTGTTCTGTACCCACACAAGTGTATGTGTAGACTTGTGTGACATCATCCAAAAGGAGTTGGTAAAGAAGCTGAAACTGACATGTCTCCTCCCTTTAATATTTCTCTATAACCCTAAAACAAATACCAACCCTTTGGAAAAGTGTGGAATGTTTTCAGGCTCCCAAATCTGTTTGTTTGTAGAACTAGAGATTGAAACAAAATTCATGATGATTCCCAGTGTTTTTTTAATTTCCTTCCTTTCTTTCTTTTCTTCTTTCTTTCTTGAGTCAGGGTCTTTCTAAGTCACTACGTTGGCTAAATCACTAAATTTGTATTTCTCTTGCCTCAGCCTTCCAGAGTGCTGGGATCCCAAGCCCAACTGTCATTTCTGTGACCTACTTATTAATATGTGACCTTGGCCAAGTCACTTCATGCTCTTTACATATAATTGTATCTTACACATTCTTAAAATTCATCTTGCAACTCTAGGAAGAAAAGTAAAAGAAGGTAGGAAGAAGTAGAAGTAAAGAGAGAGAGAAAGAGAAAAATAATACCCCAAATCAGAGAAAGCCTTGGACAGAGATTACCTTTGTCAGACCCAGATCCTAATTCTTTTTTTTTTTTTTTGGCAGAACTGGGGATTGAACTCAGGCCATTGTGCTTGCCAGGGATGTGCTTATTCTACTGAGCCATCTCCCCAGCATCCCAGATCTCCATCTCCCTGGCCCCTCCTAATTCTTAATACATTGCTTTATTTAATCTCCTGTAAGTGTGGAACCATTTTACACCCACTTTAGAGGTGAGAAAACTGAGGCTCTGCCACTTACTTGCTGCATGGTATGAGGCAGTGGTTAAGCCTCAGTTTCCTTGCCTATCTGGTAAGAATACAATGGCAATCTCCACCTTGCCAATGCTCTGGTGAGGATTAGACAGTACAATACATGTTAGGGTCCCTTACTCTATGCGCCATGGAGTAGCAAGTGTGATTTATCAAGGAAGAACTGAGCAAAGATGGATGCATTTTTTTCTCCCAAGGATCTTGAAGGAGGTGGGCAGAAGGTGGGCAACTTGCAGGTCTGATGAGGAGGACAGGGAACAGAGCAGTGATGATTAGCCAGGTGGGGCCTTTAGGACTAGTGATCAGCAGATGCCTGGGTCAATCCTATGGGGCTTTGCTTCTCCCCAACCCCAGTTCTCACTCCTGGGAGTGGGAAGGGACAGTAAAGACAGGCCTGACCTTCCATCAGAATACCATAGCTCAGCTGGCATGTATAGCTGCTCACTGTATGGCACAACTGAGAATATTTCAGCTAAAAACTAAACACAGACTTTCTAAGTGACAAGCTCATGCCTTTACACTAATTGCCACCAAACATTAGTGACAAAAAAGAGAAAGAATAGCAATTGAAAATAAAGGTTTATTTTAATTCAGTTTATAAACTAACTCTTCAAAAATATTTTAAAACTAAGTAGCATTGTGTCTGAGATTTGTGAACATGTTTTGGTGTTTTCTGTTACTTGCTATTTCAATAATAATATTCAGTAACCACCACATAAAGTGACTTTGCTTTTAAAATGGGCTGTGATGGTGTCATAATGCACACAGTATACACTGGCTTCTTGTGACAGTAATGCTAACCTACTGCTCCACAGCAAAGAGGAATGAATACATGGAATATTTGTGTGTGTTATGTGTTTTAATCCTATATTTAGAGCCTAGATTCAATAAAATTCTGACAGACATTTACCAAAATGATAAAACAGACTTACTAAATTAATTAAATCTAGGTTTAATTAAATCATCAGGTCAGGGTTGCAGAGATAGATCAGTGGTCTAACAGCCTGCTTGACAAGTGCAAGGACCCTGGTTCAATCCCTGGTACTGCAAGCTGTGCCAGCCACTGAGACATGACATGGTGGTGCATGCCTGTAATCCCAGTTCTGGGGAAGCTGAAACAGGAGGATCACTATGAGTCTGAGCTGTGAAGCAAGTCCCTGTACCAGATACATATATAAACTTTTTAAAAAATTAAAAATCTAAAATAATGAAAAATAAATAAATCTACAGGTCAATTTCATCATAATAGTTTTCAGTTCTTTAGTATATATAACAGCTATACATGCCAGCTGAAATATAATATCCTAATCTGTAATTTGGTTGTGTGAGAATTATGTCAAATTGTTTAAAAGTTTCATTTTGGATAACTACAGAATTAGAGGGATGGCCAAATGACTCAGTGGACTAAAACACCTGCAAGCAGGCACAGGGGCTGGGAGTCTGATCGCTGGGCGTGCCATGCCAGCCTCGCCTCTGGGCACTGAGATGGCAAGTGAGACTGGGTGTGGCGGTGCACACCTGCGATCCCAGCTCTTGGGTGGCTGAAAACATGAGGATCACTATGAGTCCATTCTAGTAGTGAGACCCAGACCACCCTGTAGACCCTTCCCTAAAATAAAGAAAAACAAAAAACAAAAAAACAAAAAACAAACAAACAAAAAAGAATACCATAGCTCCAGGATTTAATACCACTTGAAAATCAATCGAGCAGCAAGATGAACTGCAAATCTGTTCCCCCTGCCCCCACGGTACCTGGGATTAAAGCCTGGGGCTTTATACAGAGCTTTACTAAATCACTAAATTGCCCCAACTGGGTTTGAACTTGCGATCCTCTGCCTCAGCCTGCCAGAGTGCTGGCATTGCGGGAGTGTGCCACCATTTCTATCTTGAAAACTGATATTACCTTCTTAATTCGTGAATATTCCTCTGAATCAGTTCCCACTTTGGCATCCAAGTAGCAAAGTTAGGTCCCAATGGCTCGCTCTCACCTAAACTTGAGTTCCAACAGGAAAGACATGAGTCAAAGAACCAGGCAGGGAAACTGAGGCCCAGCATCACGCAAGGTCTTATGCAAAATCATATCATTAGACTTGGTGAAGCAGGGTGCATCTGTTCAGTTATACAAATTTAGGGTACTTTGTTCACACTAATTCTACAAAATAGTGGCCCTTGGAGTTTTGCAATGAGGCAGAACTAATTCAACCACTCAGGCCTCAATGAGACCTCTGTCTCCGAGTCTAGCGCTCCTTCCATGGTGCAAAGGGGGCAGCTCACAGTCACCTGCTGTGATGCTCAGAAAGGCAGGCCCTGTTTCCTGATCTTTAGTTCCCTAATATTAGGAGGCTGCTTGCTACACATGAGAACTTAGGTGGAGGCTGGTGTGAAAGGTTTAGTCTCAGCGGAGCGAGAAGGCAAAGGAAAAAAGATGTGGCTGCAGAAGAGGCCGGCACAGGCAGCAGGGGCAGAGGGCTCAGCCAGGATCCTTTCCTGGAGTTCGGTCACACAGAGTCAGGACTGCTAGGATAGCCCAATTAAAGCTGTGAGAAAACCAGATAATAAAGGGTGGCATGGGGAGGCATCAGGATGGAGGCTGGGCGGACGCCAAAGAGCAGAAATCCAGGCACTGTGCATGCACTGTAGGCCTGTCAGCTTGTGGGAGTCGTGCAGCTGACCTGGAGGCTATGGTGGCAGGGCAGTGCTCAGGAGACCCAGAAAGAAGCTGCAGTGGCTCTGGTTGGGGGTAGTGGGTGTCAAGCAAAGCAAGCTAAGGGTAGTGATGAGTATAACTTGTTACTGATGTGCAGTAAACAATCAGATGCACCAGGGAGCTGCAGAAGGCCAGAGACTTGATACAGTTCTCCAGGTGCAGTGGGCAGGTGCATGATTTCTAGTGCTCATACCAGAGTCCAGGGCTCTGCACCCTGATCCCATCTGAACACTTGATCCCCTCAAAATTCATAATGACACAGAATTCCCTTGGCAGTGGCATTAAGAGGTGGGACCTTCCAGGGATTATTTGAATAGAATAGGTATCTTTGTAAAAGAGGTTATAGAATCTTGTTTGCCCCTGCCTTGGGAGGACACAGCAAGAAGGAACCACTTTATGGGAAATAAGCCCCATAGACACAGAGCCTATCGGCACCTTGATCTTGGGATTCTCAGCCTCCAGCGCTTTGCACATTGGCTTTCTGCTACCTGTCCATCCTGTGGGCGTATTCTTGTGACCTGTCTTGAAGAGCTAAGCTATGTGTAAGGTCTTTTGTTAGAACACCCAGAAGGGAAAGGGACAAAGACACATTCCTGTTCCACCTTTGCAGAACAAACTGCCTTCCATAGCATAGAAAAAACAAGCCAGCCTCACTACCCGGGAGGCTCCTCTAGAGCATGCAGCAGCACCTCATGAAGGGGAACTGCAGGAGGTTTCCATTTGTCAAAAAGAAGTCTGGGTTCCCCACCTCTGCCCTGCAGCCCTCTCAAGAGTATTTACAAGACCTTTGCACTGCTGTGAGGCTCTTTCGGCTACTTTTTTTCAACCCTGACCCAACTGTCCTCTCCCCGTGCACCAAGCTTATACCACTTCCAAGAAGGAGCAAGCTGGGCTGGACATGGATGCCAGTCCAGACTGTCATCAGGGCTCCTGAGATGTTTTAACAGGCCTGGGTGAGACCCAAGCAGGCTGTGAGCTCCGGGTCTTGCCACTGCAATATGTTGTCATGCTTTTCTATCTCTGGACTGCCTTATTGCAGTAGGCGGAGGGCAGGCCCAAGTGGTATGAGCTAATTATATCCCCGAGGAGTTGCTAGAAGAAGACAGCCAGCCCCGCTCTTCCCCAGGGCTCTGATTAGCTCCAGCGCACCTCCCATATTCTAATGGTGCCCTTTATTAGATCGCTGTTGGATTCCGACTGTTTAATTCAGCGTTCCCTTTTCTAAACATCCTAGAGATGACAATTTTGCAGCAGACATTTTTTAGAAACTACCAAAGGTATCTGAGGCCACTGATTTAGGAGCTCTGATAACCACCTGGCTTGTTTTAATGCAAGCTTTCTAGGGAACTAGCCCCAAACCCTGGACCAAAATCTGGGCAGACTGCACCCTCTGCCCACTCCCCAAGCAACTCATTTAGTAAGTGCTTTTGCCTCCTCCAGGTTGCTTTGTAATTGGGGTGATTATTCATCCCCATCTCAAAACAGGACTGGGTGGAAGAGGCTGGCTCAGGACCCTAAATATTCCACTTGCCTCCTGCTGAATTTGATCACATATCCTGCTTTGAGCGTTTGACTTTTCTGACTTGAAGAGCTGACATAGGGTCAGCTGCCCCACAGCCTCTAGTTGGAAGGGAGAGCTCCATTGTCATGGTGGGGTCTGCCTGGGGGATGGAGAGGGCAGAGTGCCTTGCTAGTCCATGAGAAAGGCTTGGGAACCCAGAACCTGGCTGGGCTGTGTGCTGCATTTTCAAACAGAGGCAACCCATATGGGGTGTTCTGTCTGCCCTCTCCTACAGGCCCAAGTTGTTTGTCCTCATCAGGCTTTCCCCATGACAGTAGTTTACAAGGACAATATCCCTGGAGTCCCGCAGGAAAAGAATTCCCATTACTACAGAGAAACATGGTGCCATATTGGAAAACCATTCATATCCCTTTCACATGGCACACTGGGCACACCTGAGCCACCACAGGGGCAGCCTCTGCCCTAAACCCTGTCCAGGGTATCCTCTATCCTACCCATTCTTTTGCTCTGCCTCCCAACCCATTATTGAATGGGTCATGAAGACCCCAGCACCTTTCACCTCTATAGGAACAAACTCTTCCAATAGCACCCTCACTCCTCTCCTCCCTCCCTCTTCACACTTGCTTGATCTAAGGACATTGAGGGTCACTGGTCAGAGACCCTGTTCATAGCCTTTGGCCCCATAGAAAACAGGCTTGTTGGAGTCTTATTTGACAAGTAAACAGATGACTAGAAGTCAGTGTGACCAGAGACATAATAGGGAGGCTTGGGGGAGCTATGGAAGCACAGTGCAGCAACACACAGCTCAGTCTTCTCTGCCAGGACAGGCCTGTAAGAGAGACCAGATGGAGGAGCACACTCCAGGCAGAGAGAGAGAGAAAGAGAGAGCAGCAAAGGAGAAGGCTCAGACCAGAGAAAACAGAAGATTCAAAGTACAGTGACATAGATCAGCCCTGCTTGGGGACAGATTTTGAGTTCTGTCTCAGAAATGCATACAGATTCTTCCCAAGTCATCTACAATCTTGGGGTCGAGAATGTGCCTTGAGATCATGGAAAATCAAGACACTAATGATTTAGTCTAAGAAGGTAGTTGATGGTCTTTTCTCCATTCACTTGGCCGTTGAGCCAGGTAGTCTTCTTCTCTTCCTGTCTCTCTCTCCACATGTTCTTTACTTAGCTGTTACCGTGCTGCTAAAGAGTTAAGCAATTTCTATTTCAGGTGATATTTGCATAATGTTATGATGAACGTAAGGTTTTCCTTTCCCTTTCCTTTTCACATTCAGTTTTGAGAAAGGTATCTAATGGCTGGAATTTCTGGTGCAAATGTTACAAACTTCCTAAGGCTCTTTTCTGTTTCTACAATGCTAAGCTGCTTTTAAAAACAAACAATAAAAAACAGAAATGATAATACTCTCCCCTCCAAAATCCAGAGGTACTAATATAGCTTGAACCAGAAATTAGAACCAGAATTTAGTTCCCAACCTACCTTGGAAGACACTAAACAAAAGAAATGTTCTCTCCCTTCAGTATAGACCTCCGAGAATTCACTGAGCTATGTTTCAATATGAGGACTGAGTCCACTTAACGCTCAATCCACTGCATGATGATTATGCATTGCTCTATTTTATGGATAGGAGAAACATCAACCATCATTTTGTGTGTGTGGGGGGGATCTTACTGAAAATAGAGGCACAACTCTGGAGACCACACGTCCATTTGGATGGGGTAAATAAAGAACAGAGCTTTGTGGAAGAGCTGTACATAATGCTAGGCGTGGCCTCAAGAGCGCTGAGCTGGAGTAGCTATCTCAAAGCAGACAGCAGGAGCTCAGGGTCAGGGTCCAAGATGAGGCTGGTGTCAGCGCTAGAGGCTGGGGTGAGGAAGAGATCACCGGCAGCTGATTACCACGGCAACTAAAGGAACCCAAGAGAAACATCCCTTGTTTGATGTGTAGGAAGACAAGTAAATCTAAACCAGAGCAATAATCCAAACAAATGACTGGGTTGGGGGGGGCATTACGCATTGGAGAGCAAGAGAGCAAATGTGGAGGGGAAAATAGGAAGAAATGACCATGTGCCAGGCTCTGTGCCAGCGGCTCTGCATATACCTAACTCGTACAATAATACTGGAAGACAGGGAGATTTGTCCTAATTTTCCAGGGAGCCCAATTTCCAGTTTGTGAAGCAGGAGGGTTTTCCCCTGGATGCCAAGTCTAGCTGGCGATTTGCTCAACTCTGGGTCAGAGGTAGAGCCAGCTAGTTCTGGCTAGACAACAACTCAGAAGAACTATAAATGGCTCCAGTGCAGGGAGAAGAGCTGACCCCATGGGACACCTGAGAGAGGACAGGAACCAGTCAGATTCTGCCTGAAGCTGCTTCTTATTTTCTTTTTCTTTCTTTCTTTTTTAAGACTTAAGAGGTCTTCTTTTTGACAAAATAAAATAGAATAAAATTTTAAAAGGCATGCAATGGATGAACACCTTTAGGGAACCTATTTTGTCATGTTTTTCATCTCTCTAGTATCTATCTATCATCTATCTATCTATCAATCATCATCATCATCCATCTTCACTTAGAGTTGAACCTAGGACCTTTATATCCAGTCTCTTATCTTTTATTTTAAGACTGGGTCTCTCTAAGTTGACCGAGCTGAGCTAGAGCTTGAGATCTCCCTGCCTCAGCCTTCCAGAATGTTTGGATTGCAGGCACACACCACCATATCTGGCTCCTATTTCTTTTTATGATTTCCTTATTTGGTTGCACTAGCTTTCACTTAACGTGCAGGCATTTTTACTCTGAGAGCTCTGGACTTCAACCCCCAGTGAGTTGATTTCACCAAACATACCGACTTCAGAGCTCTTAAAGATGCAGTGGCTTCCCTAAATGATTCTGCCACTATCTCCAAATTTTATCTCATAGTTCTGCCACCATATTGCTCTAACACAGAGACTTCAGTGACAAACAGGGACAGGGCACATCTGTCAGTCCCTGTGTTTTACTTCTTCCAGGTCAGAAACAGGCTACTCTGATTAAGACTCAGAGACAAGAAGTCAAGCATATGAAAAGGTTCAGATCAGAGAAAATGGAGTAGGTTTGAAAATGTCATGACCCCGTCTGGGAGGACCCTCCAGAAAGGCTTTGAGTTCTCTTCCAGAAATGGGGACAGAGTGTTCCCAAGTCACAATGTTGGCATCAAGAAAGTACCTGGAGGGCCGGCCAAGTAGCTCAGCAAGCTAAAGCATCTGCTTCAGCCAGGGTTGAATCCCTGGCATGCTGCACAGACCCTGTCCCCAGGGCATGGTGAGCTGGCGATTGAGACTGGGTGTAGTCACATGCACCTGTAATCCCAGTGCTTAGGAGGCTGAACACAGGAAGATCACTGCAAGTCGGATCTATGTAGCAAGACACTGAACACCCTGTATGTCCTGTACTAAATTTATTTTTTAAAACATGAATGAATGAATGAATGAATGAATGAATGAATGAATGAACCTGGAGATTGCAGAAAACTAAGAAGCTACAGAGGTCTCTTGCTCTTCCCACCTCAGCCCAGATGTGCTGCTCTGAGTTTTGTTGAGGGGAGCAAGGTGTGTCTCCTCTTCTTCTGCAAATTCTTCATGTCATCCTGAACTCTGTACCACCAATTAAAAGGCACACTGAGCTCTCCATGTTCTCAAGGAGCTTTCACACATGGAAGAAGAGAAGGAGATTCACACCAGTCTGATCCCTACTTATTATCTTGTCCTCCCCAGGGAGTGCCTTGCCCCACTCTTACTGTATACTCAGATCACTTTGCAGATCAGAAACTGCGGTTCAGAGAGGATGCTAACTATAGTAGAGAGAACATTAGCTATGGGTTTTGATGGAACTGAGACCAGTTCCAACTCATTCCTTCTAAAATCTGTGGACCCCTACAAAAACATCTGTCATGCTCACCTTTTGGGTTGTTTTAAGGATTGCATGAAATTACATACACAGATCTTCCCACACAATACCTGTCCCATACATATATCAACAACTCCACAAACCATAGCTTTTGTGTGTTTAACTATTACTACTAGTACTACTAATAATAGTATTAATATTTGCAGGTCATAGTAATGTTCACCATCCTGTCCTCAACTTTGGGTAGTTCCCAATTCTGTGTTCTTTCTCCCACATCACAAGTTCTGAAATTAAACAAATTGCTCCTAATTAGAAGACTGGTAAGGTGGCCAAGGTAATCTGTTGCTTTCTTAAACTAATAGAAAACCTGAAGTTTACAACTTGACAAAAGAACAATGCCAAGTGCCTGCGATGGGGACACTGGCCCACCTGTAGCCAGGCAGACAGGGAGAAGGTGCAATAGGACCCTGTCTCCATTCCACACAGCTGAGATCAAAATGCTCAGGCCACAAGACTGTACCCGCTCAGTATTTTTAAACTGCATGGAGGAATAGTTCACTCCACCCCAGGAAATCTTATGCTGAGCTCCTAATATTTTTAGGGTTGTTATACGCTATTTTATGTAATCATCTCAAATGACATAAATGAAGTTCAATGATGAAAACTGCTATGAAGGGAGGAGGGAGTGGGGAGCTGCCAGGGAGGGGTGATGCTATTTCCAATGCGTGATTGGTAGAGCCCTACTGGTTAGATGCCGTTGGAGGAGAAACTCGTGATTTAGAAATTAAAATATTTGCTGCCACAGAGCAGGAAGGAAGGCCAGAAAACTGTCCTCCACTGTCTAAATCCCTGGTTTTCTCCACTCCGGGAATAGCAATGATCACATCATTTTAATAAACCTTAAGGTCCAAGCCCTTTAGAGGTCCAGAGCCATTACTTTAGCCTCATAGGATCCTTGAGGATCAGAGCCATTATTCTCTTTTTGTTCAGCACTGCAGCCAGGGCACAGAGGGCAAGTCCCACTGGGCTATATTTTCAGTAAGTGGCAGAAGTGGGATTTGATTTCTAGTAACTTGCTACCAGCCTTTGCCTCCTCCAGCTTTGTCTGTCTAGCTGTGTTCCAGGTCCTGACCCCTGGTCTTTCAGGTTTCTGGATCTCATATCCTGTTCTCTGGCATTCTGGACAGGCACTAGAGAGTCTGCAAGTACACAAAAGCTCCCCGATGCAGACTCCACAGACGCCATGTCCTCACTGCCAATGCGGCAGCTTCCCTGAGATGAGAAGAAGACTCATCTCAACCTGAGTCAGCCGCAAAGCTGTGGGGTCCCTGGCCAGGGTTTTCTCAATGCATCTTAGCAGGGAAGCGAATAATAGAAAGGGAATGGAAAGTTATGGTTAAAAGCGTGTGATCCCTGGAGTTGGTGGTCCAGGAATCAGTGCCACCCCTCATATGTGACTATGCAAAATGCTTGTGCTCTTTCTTTTTGTTTTTGTATTTTAGGGAAAGGTCTACAGGTGTTCAGGGTTTCACTTCTAGATGAGACTCATAGTGATCCACCTGTTTACAGCCTCCCAAGAACTGGGATTACAGGTGCATGCCATGACCTCAATTGCCATCTCAAAGCAACCTGGGGGCAAAGCCCGGCCCCTGTGCCTGTTTGCAGGTGCTTTAATCTTCTGAGCTATTTGACCAGCCTGTACTTGTGCTCTTTCTGCCTCAGTTTTGTTGTCTGTAACCCAAAGATAATGATAGGATCTCCTGCATCAGGTTGCTAGAAGGACTGTATGAAATTGTGGCCACTGAGGACATGTTGGCATGAGCTGGTGCATACTACCTATTACTAACCCTGCATGAGAATAGGAGGAAGGCCAGGAATCTGGCACCATTCAGCCCAAAACCAAACAGTCCTCTCTGTCCCATCACAGGTTAGGCTCTGCACAACTAGGCCACTTTCAGTAGGGCTGTGAACAGCTTCAGTTCCTCTTCACATCCCTAAGTTCTGATCCTTTTCCCCTTAGACCTAGAAGACCAGCCCCAGTATCCCTTATGTCAATTCTTGCTGGGAACCTGTGAGGATCTAGTTAAATAGGGAGGTTCGCAGCTCACCCATTGCACAGGTGGGCAAGCAGATGAGGCCCTCCCATTACAGCAACCCCGCCCCCACGTGTACACACACATGCACACACTCGTGCGTACAGACCATCCTGGGATTTCTGCCACACTACACTGGGAGGATGTGTCAGCTTCCTCCCCCTATACCTTGAAGTGCAAACTTTCCCAGAACACTTTGTTTGGGAGCAGGGAGGCTGTATTTTTCACAATGCTGTTATCACATCTTTTACATTCCTCCAATGTCTGGCATGAAGATATTGTCTGCAAATAGGAACAGAGTCCAGTTACTAGGTTGATAAAGGGCCAGAGCTACAACTCTACCATGTGTCTTAAGACCCAGCCCCACCCTCTGCTGCAGGCAGGGGACCCTTGCAAGACAGATTCTGCTTTACTCAACCAGATGGAATGGAAGAGTAAGTCTGGAGTCCTGAGGAGGCAAAGTCAAGCCCCTGCTCTGATGTGGGTGTGAGCTTGAGCTCCCTTATGCTGTAGGAGAGGTAGTATCGCTCCGGAACCATCCCAGCCCCCATGCGACGCCAACAGGACAGCTATCCATACCCTGCTAGGAGTAGGAGCTACTCCTCCAGACCTGTCAAGGTTGCAATTTTACATTGTGCTCAATAATAAACGGTTTCTTTTTTGTTCTCTATCTTTTAAATTTCTTTTTTATTTATAGACTCACAAGAAGTTTCAAATTAGAGAGGCTCCGTATCCTTATCACCCACCCAGCTTTTCTCAACATTTTATATAAACTCACATAACTCGCTACCTTGTCAAAAGGGGGAAGTTGACACTGGCACATTTAAAGAAGCTAATATAGTTAACCAGATTGTAGACTTAGATGTCATCCACTCCATGTGCGTTCCCAGGTGTGTACATGTATACACGCACCTATGTGTGCAAATCTATGAAATTTTACTGCATCTATAGTTTTTGTTCCCTTTGATTTCATTTGGGGATACCCTCAGATTTACATACAACTACAAGAAATAATACAGAGATCCTTCATACCAGGTTTTCCTAATGGTGACATCTTGCCAAACTGTAGTACAATATCACAACCAGGATTTTCACATTAACACACTTAACACATACACGTCTCCATCATTGCAAGGACCTTTCACAATGCCTTTTTAGAAATGCATTTGGTACAGAGTCTCACTATGCAGCTTGGACTCATAGTGATCCTGCTGTTGTCAGCCTCCCCAGCGCTGGGATTACTGGTGTGTGCCACCACATCTGGCCTCTTTCATGCCGTCTTTCGACAGCCATACCCTGCTTCTTTCTCTCCCAGCTCCTCCTAAGCCCTTGAGAGACATCTGTCATCTCAACAATATAACTGTCCTCTCAGCATACTTCTCAGACATTTTATCCAGGCTGTTTACCTGTCAATAGCTTGCACTTTTCACCTACAGATTAGTAGTCCACAATATGAATATACCATTGTCTGTTTCACCATTCAGCTATTCAAGGACATCTGGGTTGTTTCCAGCTGTTGCTGCTGTGAATAAAACTGCTATCATGCAGGATACTTTTTTTGTGGGTGGGGGGTAAACATAAATCTTCATTTCTCTGGAATAAGTGACCAGGAGCACAATTATTGGATCACATTAGAGTTGCACATTTAGTTTTCTATGAAAAGGCCAACTTTCCACAGTATAAATAGCTGAGCCATTTGACTTCCTGCCAGCAGTGCGTTGTTGGACCCAGTCTCTCCCAGCTTCGCCACTATTCGATATTTTCATTCTCTTTTCTTTTATCCATTCTTAGGGATGCAGAGTGACCTCGCCCTGTGGTTCTCACCTTCAGTCCTCCTCTGGCTAATGATGCTGAGCATATTTTCATGTGGTAACTGACCCTCGCCAACCCCTCCTCAGTGAAATTTCTCTTCCTGTCTTTTGCCATTTTCTAATTGGAATAGTTAATTCTTGCTATGGAGATGAGTGCTCTTTATTTATTCTAAATACTGATTTTTTAAAAAATCTAATATGTAAGTCGAAGCTGTTTTATTCTATTCTGTAGCTTGTCTTTTTACGTCTCCTAACAGGCTTTTTCAAATAGCAAAAGTTTTAAATTTTGGTGAAACACAATTTATCCATTTTTTCCTTTAGGGATCAAGCTATCAGTGCAGAAGCTACTGCAGTAGCTTCTCTTGAATTTTTTTTCTAAAAGTTTTAAAGACTTCCCTTTACAATCAGTCTGTGATACACTTTGAATTAATCTTTCTTCTTTTTGTGTGTACGTATTTAATTGCCCCAGGATCACCTATTGAAAAATCTGCATTCCCCCACTGTTTCTCCACCTTTGTAAATATTTGTTGGACTTTTAACATGAACCTAACTCTTGTTTATTTGGTTTGTGTGTCTATCCTTCCATCAGTACCATGTAGTCTATAATGTAGCTACATAGGTAAGTCGGGGAGATTGAGCAAACCGCTCCCTACTACTTTATACTCTTTTGAAAACCTGTTTTACTTACTTTTCCTTTCCTTATTCATTTTAGAATAATATACACCCACAATTTTTTTCTAGATCTTTAGTGGAAATTGCACTAAGGCTATCTATTAATTTGGGAAGAACTGATGTGTCGAGGATAACAATTCATGAACATGGTATGTCTCTGTCTTTGTCTCTTTTATTTACATATAGTTTTAAACAGAAGCATTGTACACACTTTGGTTGTAGATATTTCATTATGAGCAATTACAGCTGGTATTTTACTTTAAATTTTAGTGACCATGCACTTATTGCTACTATATGGAAGCATAATTGACATTTTAATGTTCATTGTAGGTCTTGAAAAGCTGCTGAGATCACTTCTTAGTTCCCTGAGGGCTTGTTTCAGGTTCTTTGCTACTTTATAGATAGATAACAATGGCACTTAAAATAGGAATAATTTTTATTCTCTCTTTCTCATCTCTATGTCTTTTATATCCTTTCTTGCCTGTTTCAGTGGTTCAAACTTACAGCACTATTTTTTAACAAAACACAAATCATAAATATCTTTGCTTCTAGATTTTAAGGGGAAAGCATTCCCTCTTTGGCCAGTAAGTATGTAAACTATAGCGGTTTTACCAGATGTTCTTTATCAAATTGAAGAACCTTCCCTCACACTGTGTGCGTGCGTGCGTGTGAGCATGCGTGTGTGTGTGCGTGTGCGCGCATGTGCACGTGCAAATGCACGCGTGTGTGACTGGCTCAGCCCTCGGGCATGTGGAGCCAGGGATAGAACCTCGGTTCCTGCTCTTTTGCCTATGCTTGCCTAAGCAGGTGCTTTAGACTGCTGAGCTATCTCACTGACTCCCTCTATGTGGTTTGCTCAGAAATTTTTGTAATGTGAATGAGTTCTGAGAAAACGTTTAACGGTACTGTTTCATAGTGACTAAAGATGAAGTTCCTTTGAACTGGTCTCCTGTATATATATAAAACGTATATAAAAATGTATTTATGCACTGAGTTGTTTGCCCAGGCCACAGTTTTGTGAATGACTCACAAATCAGACAGTCCGCAAGAATTGAGAGTACAGCATTGTATATAGATCTTAGTAGGCCCCTACAATGCAGCTTCACAGGCACTCAGTTCACACTGTATTTTATCAACTAGCCAGAACCACACAGGCAAGAGGACCTGCATCAGTTATGTTACCACACTGCTCCTTTGGCTTGGGTGAAGCAGTGGGTGAATTGGCCAACATCACACAGCTGGCAGAGCTGGAAAATGGGCCATGACGCCTCTAGCCTCTAAAATATCATCCCTCGGAACTGCAGGTGGCTGCCGCTAGATGGAGCCTCACATTGCCCACAGTTCGGGTTTAGGCTGATCCCTGAAACACTACCTTTATGTCATCATCGGCTCACAGGCAGATAGAAACACTGTCAAGGAAGAAAACTTCATGGTGAGTGACTCTTTCTGCCAAGCTCAGAGATGAACCCGGGCAGTCACTACTGGGTAGCTGTAGGGTGTGATGTGAGTTGTGCCTCCGTTCCCTGCGCTCTCCTGTTGCCGGGCTTCCCAAATCCTTAACCCATGGAGCCAGGTGACCAGCAGGTCAAGCCAAGGAGGCGTCTTCCGTGCAGCAAACTCTTGACCATGCACAGGGCAGCTCAATTAACTAGGAGCCTCATTCAGTCGCTCAGCTCAGCAACCAACCATGTAGACTGCTTTAATTGGGCATTTTCACACCATTAAGTAGATCGATCAATGACAATTATCTTGGCCTTTAATTTTGCCCCTCCTCTGGCTGTCTCTAATCTTTGGAGTTACTGAGAAGAATCCGCATCTATCGTCACAAGCACAAATACACGCCCTTTCTTTAGTGTGTGCATCACATGCACGTGTGTGCACATGAGTGGGGCAGAGCAGAGGCTATCAGCATGGGAAGCCTGAGACCTCAGCCCCCTGGATCAGCCCATACATCTTCAGGATCCAAGCTTCTCTATGATGGAAGCGACAGTGAAAAGAAAATAAATTGAAGCCATTCAGGACACTGAGTGGAGCCCTCTGCCTGATTTACAGATGTGTGGGACAGAGGAATGACACTGTTTTTGAGAAGGACTCCAAGGTCTCTTTTAGCAGCCACCCAAGTATATATATGAGAAAGATCCTAAGGAGCCTATTTTTTCTTTACTCTTCTCTCTCTCTCTCTCTCTCTCTCTCTCTGGTATAGGGTCTCACTGCGCAGCTCAGACTCATAGTGGCCTTCCTGCCTCAGCCTGCCCAGTGCTGGAATTAAAGGGGTGCACACCCAGTTTTAGTGACTGGCACACTGCTCAGGGTTCCAGAACTGGCTTGGCACAGTATCAGGCATTGAACCCAAGTCCTTGTGCTTGTCAGGCAGGCACTTAGACGCCATGGTATTTCTCCAGCCCTACCTGCCTATTTTAATGACCAAGAAAGAAATGACTATTTTATCACAAGCAGGAGGGCTTGACATATGGTGTACCCTACCCTATGGCTTTTAATCCTCTTGGCAGCTATGAAAAGCAGAGACATGGATTAGGACACTAAGGCAGTGATATGTCATGGTCAACCTGAGAAGGTACATCCTGTGGCACTTTTTTTTTTTTTTTTTTTTTTGGTCTTTTTTTCACTCTTCTTTTAAGGAATCTCTCCCCACTGGCTGAAACACTGGCACAGGGAAATTGGGCTCCATCCTTGTTGCCTTTTGCAATTAGTCTCCTGACAGAAATGCTGTCCTTCTCCTGTATGTGCAGTACATCTGCCTTATCTTCCGAGATTCCGAATACCCCTGGGTGAGCCCTTATCTGACTCCCCCGCTCCTCTTCTCCAGCCCTGCCCTTTGCTCTATGGGTCACCAGCTCCCCTGACCCAGCTCTGGTAGATCTCTTCCTTCTTTCTACCTCATTCTGTCTCTCTGTTTTCATTACTGGTTGTTGTTTATAAACAATTCAGGGGCACAGAACACATAACATCTTTCTCTTAGTCTCTGGTCTCCCACTAGCTGCCCAGCACTCGAAATTATGATTCCAAGGGCTGCCCCTCACCAACAGCTCCATCTCCCAACTTGCTGAAGAATCAAGTTTACATTAGAGCTGAGTAAGTTTTGTTATTGTCGTTTCCAGTACCTGAAATTCAATGGTGACTGTTGCACTCAGGGTTTACAAGGGAATAAATTTAATACAGGACACATAATTTATAGGACTATTTTATGATATTCATCCATAAGAAAGAAAGAATCAAATGCAAAAGAATTCAGGAAATCTATTCACACAGTACAGACCCAGAGAATACATCTGAGGGCGTGGAGCGCACCATAGTGCTCTGCATGAGTCCAGCTGGAGGCCTAGAGCCCACAGCAATCTCTCATGCGTGTCTGTATCAAGGATCTGCCCTGGGAAGGCCCAAAGATCAGTGGTGGAGGCTAGAAAGTCTGCGCCAGCAAGGTGAAGGATATGTGCCAGCAGGCTGAGAGATCTGCACTCGAGCCAGGAAGCGATGCTCAGAGTAAGGACCATAGTTGCCCCAAAATGAACTGCGGCCATCCTTAGCAACAGTGAAGTTCCAAGCTTCCACGATGGTGAGAACAGATGAGTTCATATCGGAAAAGCCAGCATGACACATTTTTCCAGGAGAATCAACAGCACACCATCTTCCCCTCCAGTCCTGTTTTTATGCTGTAGGTAGCAATCCTCTACTTTGCCTTTCACACCCAGCACCACCCTGACTCTGTTCAGCTGGGTGTTACAGGTGGACCATTAGTTAATCCACCACAGCAACCTAGGTCTACACCCATGTGAAATAGAGAAGCAAAAGAGGACTACCTGTTTCTGAGGTCCTCTTCTCCCTTCAGAGGTATTCTGCTGCTATGCCCCCAGGACTCCTGTTGGCCCCCTCCCGGCCCTCACACAGCCCAGACCTGTCTCCTGTTTACCTCCTTTCCCCCTTCCATCTGCACTGCCAGGCTAATATTGCCAGGGAAGGAGCGTCTGTTTCTTCACATAAGGTCATTTATCAGCACAATGGAATCTTTCTTTACCCGAGTCTTTTGCCCATAATCCATAATACACACACCTCTTATCTTCTCTCTGTACCTGATCTGTATCAGGTTTCAGCAAGCTCTCTGTCTGTGAGTACTAAATTTGTCACCCTGCTGGAGATCTTTCATCATTGTCTGAAAAGCTGAGTTAAAAGATAGTGTTTTTGTATACTTGGGCTATGAACCCATGTAAACTCGGGTCTGAAACAAGGGCTCAGATGCTTAATGACAAAGTGAGATAGTTAAATGTGTTCATAGTGCAGGCTTTGGCATCAAGCAAATGTGGATTTGAATCCCAAACCGAGGTTAGCTGCTCCGCACTGGTGAGCTTGCGGTCTGCTCAAGCCTTAGTTTTCTCATCTGTAAAGAGTGAGAATAAATAACAGTGACCTTGGGGATTTGATGTGATGATGACACTCATAGGCTACAAGTGTTGGCACTCGCTAGACATCTCATGAAAAGTATACAATTAGTTGAGTAAGGTTGTACTATCCCTGCAGGGGCTGAGAAACATTTTGACAGCTGGGTATCAGAAGAGCATAGCCCAGTGCCCAGAGGGGGACGACCACAGAGGCGATGTCCAGCCAGTACCACTAGGGGAACGATGTCATGGGAAATCACCAGGAGCTGATCCTTTGGCCTATAAGGGCAGGTTCCAGGAGCCAAACAGCTGCGTAAAGAATAAGGATCCTGTTGAGGCATCAGGAGATTGCAGTTCTTGGGTCATTATTCTATTCCCAAGAAGGAAAAGGCTCAGGTTAGTCAGAAAAGCTGATCAGGAAAATGAAAAGTAAGATGTTCTGCTTCAGGGCAGGGCGGATAGCTCAGTGGTCTAGGTGCAGGCCTGGGAAGCACAAGGACCTGAGTTTGATTCACTGTACCGCATGCTGAAACCAGGCATGGTGGTGCATGCTTGTAATCCCAGAGGTGGGGAGGCTGAGACAGGAGGCTCCCGGTGTGTCTGAACTGCATAGTGAGACCCTTTAACAAAATAAGTAAATAAATAATTTTAGAAAAGTTCTGCTTTACAATCTTTGCTGGGACTGAGGCTGACCATTGGTATCCTGGTGTCATTTTATTTCAAGGCTACATTCTGAGATAGCCAAAAACAATCTCAGATACATGGCATTCTGTGTTTTAAATGGTGTCAGTCTTGAACAGAAGGAATGGCAAAAGCAGTATTTTTCAGGGCTCCCAGCACTTCCTCTTGATGCCTTTACCTACCTGGTAAGGTAGGAAGGGTGCTGAATTAACAGCCCTGACGTTGAGTTTCAGATTTGCCATACGTGTGCGGCACTAAATCAGGTGCAGTCACTTCACTTCTCTAAGTTTCCACACCCTTCTGTCATGTGAGATTATTTACTCTGACTGTATTACTCAGTAATTAGGAGATGATGAGGGTAATGCTCTTGGCAAACCAAGAGACCTGTAACATGTGTAATGGATTATGACAGTATTTCACATGGCTAATCCTGTTAGCCAATGCAAAATAGTAATGATGATTATCATTCTCATTATCCATCTTTGAAAGTTTATTTTCCATCCATTCATACATCCATCCCTCTTTCTCTCCATCATCTCTCTTCCTTCCCTCCCCTACCTATTCCTATTGCCTTTTCTCCCTATCTACTTACCCATTATCCAACATTCTTACCTAATGGTGTCTCACACATTGGATCAAGCCAGTGAGCACCCAAGCACCCAGCATTCACAAGAAAAAAACCATGCTGTTAATTTACAAAGGTTGACAAGGATGAGTTGACAGGTGGGAAGTACCCAATTATTGAAACAGTATGCAACTCTAAGCATTGACTCAATGTTTTTGAAATGAAGTTTAGGATTTCCTCAGCATATAATATTAAACATGCTTTATCTGTTCTGAACTTAACACAGCGCATTAAACTCTTTCTCAAAATTGAAGGTATTTCTGGGGGTTAATTCGTGTAATCAAAAATGGTTCTGCACCTGTGAGCAATTTATTCAGTTGTGCAAAGACTTAAAAGTTTTAAGAAATTCATAATGGTGGAATCATGGGAAATAACCCTGAGAAACTATAGAGGAAATGCTAATGAGACATCAGAGGGGAGATCAAATAGATAAAGAAGCCACAGTGAACATCTAGGTTGAAAAAAAAATTGATGGAGGACAATTTTGATAAAAGAGAAAGACAAGAGGAAATGAAAAGGATGAGATGGCTTGGGGCTATCAGGTAGAAGTCACTAGGTCATGGTAATGAACAAAAGATGATTTAGTGGAGGGAAAATGCACACTACAATGTGAGCACGGCATTTCATTGCATGAACATGATAATGCATAAAATATATGCTGAATATGGTCAGGGAGGCTTGATGGAGCAGAATCTGGATACCTGTAGATATCAGTGAAAGTAGGAGGACCTGCCCTATGAGTGACTTCATAGTGGTGCTCCCCTGTGGGTGTCCATGGGTGACTTTTACACAGGTACTAATTATTGAATTAGATAAGAAAGGGAATATCCCTGTGGTTCCAAGGAATTACATAATTAGATGAATAAAATAAATGACAATTTCTGCAATACTTGTGATCAACTAATGGGGCACTGGGCCAAAGAGGCTTTTGCTACTCTCCATACTAGCATCTACTTTTTATTGACCGCAACTTCAAATGACATGATTCCCACCATTAATGGAGCACTTACTCAATGTGCTCCCTAGGCAAATGCTTTTTACCCTTTAATCTTCATATTTTCATTTGCTTTATTTGGTGCTCTCTAGTTGAGGAAACTGAAGCAGCAATAATTTAAATAACTCATCCATGTTCTCAGATCTAGCATGTAATGGAGGTAGTCTAGAAGCCTAGGTTTTTCTGCCTTCAAGTCATATATCTTCTTTCTTCTCCACTCTCCTAATTATAACTTTTTCTGCCTCCTGCTCTGATAGCTCAGTACATGTAAGTCTCATGCCCACCCTTTCTCTGAAGACTTTTCAATCACAGAGTTCATTAGCACTTTCCTCTGTCCTGGTGACAGCACCTTCATAGCAGCAGGTTGGGATCCTTTCGAGGGTCAGGAAGTCAACTAATTGGATAGTTGTACAGCATGAGAAGATAAAAAAAATAATGTGCAGAAAATATGATAGAATATCATGCAGTAACGATACATCTTTTATTTATTTATTTATTTTATTTTATTGAAGTACAAATATGAATCAGATGGTTTTAAGACACCTTAACAAGACAGATTCGATAAATTAATACATTGCAAACTGTTTTCATAATGTTTTGGTATCGTACAAGGTGCATGCATGATATTATACTTGCAGACATTATTATAGCAGATGTCTCTTATCAGTAAATTAAGAGTATAGCTGTTTACTTATCTTATTTTTTATACCTGAATTATATCAAGATACATCTTTATAGTATTTTCTCCAGTGACACATATGCTATACTTCACTGAATCAAAATCATCTACTGGAAGTTTCAATTTTATATGTCATTCAAAAAGGAGAAAACGATGCTGATGAACGGCAAGATATCATAGCCTACAAGACACATCAAAGTTCCAGAGACATTAAAACATGAGGAAAATATGTGTCTAGGAATGATGGAGTTCATGGACATAGTACATATGTGTACTAGTTCATGGTGCAAAGCACATTTCCTACTGTGGGTTGTGGCCATTCCAGTTGGACCATCCCTGTCCTTCATGGTGGTGAAGGTAACTGGGCATCTGCACAGTGGTTGGAGGTGCCAGGCACGCCAGCCTGGCCATCCAGTTAGTGTACTTAGCTGCAGACAGTCCTGGATGAGCTCCACTGCCCTGTGCCCTGTGTGTTAGCCCTCAGACACCCATGCTCCAGAGAGGCTCATGGTCTTCACCTGGGCTGGCGCCAAGCATTAATGCAGGTTCTTGGCATTTCAAGGACATGGGCAGGAGTTATCCCTCTCCCAGGTTCACATTATATGGAGATAAGGTCCTGGCCAGATAGCATCACGTAAATTAATTGAGGTGTTGGGAGATAATCACACAGGAATTCATATTCCTCAGGTAATATTCAAAAGGCTAAGATCCGGAGGCTGTAGAAAACCAGAAGGCCAGGCCAGGGTGCTACAAAGGAAATTCTGACTTCTGACATGAAAATTTGAAGACAGAAGTAAAAGGATAAAGGTTTTGGTTTTTGAGGTTCTAATTTGATCTTGGTCTGTATATCATTGATGTGTTCATCCACTCAGCAAATATTTGTGGAGTATACACAGTGGTCAGGCTCTGTAAGGAGGCTGCTAGAGCCACAGGCTGTGTCAGAGCAGAATGGACTTCGGAAAATGCTTTGGAAGGTCCCATCTCGTTTCCCTGCCTCTTCTTTCTCCAGAGCTACACAGCTTACTTCTCAGGATCGTATGCTACAAGCTCTGACCAATGCCAACTCTTAAACCACTCTTAACTGAGATGGGATGAGGGATGGGGACCACTGTCCTCTGCCTTTCAGCTGGTGGGGTTTAGCACCAAGTCTTAAGTTTCACTGTGTGGAGACCAGGTGGGTGACCCTCACCATTGAGATCTTTCCATCTCCTCCAGAAACTTGCGTTACAGCACTACTTACCTCCAGCTTGAAATAGTTTATAGACCCCAGTTCTGGCTCATGAATTAGGCACCAACTACAGCCAGCCTGGTTGTTCCAAGGGCTGGGTGCTCTCTAGTGATAACCACAGCTAGTGTATTGGTCCTATGTTGAGAGTCATATGCTCTTCCTTTGTCCCTTTCAGTCCTTTCCACAGCGCTATGCAACAGAGCCTGTTAATATGCCCATGAAGTGATTGAGGCTTAGTCTAACTCTTATCAGTTGTTTTGTGTGGGCTGTGCAGTGGGTGCTAAGGGTATTCCTGCCAGAGTTTGATCAATCCTGCCAGCAGGAGTCTCTCACTGCCCAGCTCTATGGATGCAGCTAGGGAGGAGTGGCATTTTGGAAACTTCAAGAGAACACTTCAGTTTCCCTAAACCATAGAGCGATTCCATTTAGTTGCAAAAATAGGAACTTCTAGGACCACAAAAGCCACTACTGTGCTCCTGTCTGGTCTGAGCAGGAAGAGCAGAATGGGCTTCAGAAATTCCAAGGAGTCTGGATTGCTGGCTCAGACCTGGGTGAGCAAGAGTCTGCTGTGTAGACTAGGGGGATGGACCTTCCCTGCATCATCTCCTCTCTGTCCACTCCTTTAGTCCCTCTCAGCACAGATGCCCAGGAGAACGCACAGGACACGCATACGTACTTGCGCAAGGCAAGCAGCACTTATGCTTCACCAAGCATGGCACAGGCACGCTGTGCTGCATGCTGATGCTCTATCCAGCAGCAGAAGCAGGTTGTTTGGCTTCGTTTTGTTTTACTTTGCTTTACATTTTCAATCTGTTCAATTTTCCTTTTCTGAGCCCTGTCCATAGCCAGGTGCTGGGCAAAGGAACAGAAATCTCCATATGCTGGGCTAAAAACTGGTGAGAGATAGGGAGCTCCTGGGACAGGTCCTGGGAGCTCTGGGCCCAAACAAGAGCTGTGTCCATGGAGCAAGGAAAGAGGCCGCAACAACCTTCCTAGTAGGGGAGATGGGCACCCAAGCCCTACAGGGCCCTCTGAAGCCCTAAGCGACCTCCTCACTCACAGGATCTGTGCTCCCTGCCCTTCCTTTATTCCTGGACAGGGCTTTCGCTTTAGGTGAAGTAGGGTTTCGAGTGCAGAGGTGATGTGTGTCCAGCCTAGAGTGCAAAGAGACTTCTGGGAGGGGATTGTCTGCTTCAGCAGCTAGAGCAAGACTCTCCTGAGCAGGTGAGGCAACAGGGCTGGATCTGAACGCTGACCAGGGTCTCTGCGGAGAGCCTCAGCAGCTGCTGACTGGTGGACTTGCACTGCGCATGGGGACCATGTGCCGCCTACTGTGCAATTAATGCCCACACACTTCCATACTATGATCTCCGAAGGCAGCTTAGTATGGCCCCAAGGTGGGTCTAAGAGACCCTTGCAGTTTCTCCTCAATGGGCACCTAGTGATGGCTCCTCAGAGAGCAACCACAGAGGGCTCCCCGCTTAGCCTGCACTCCTCTTGCAGGCTCTGCTGGCCCTGCGCACACCCACGAAGTCTGCTGTCCCGCAGCAGCCTGCTCAGGCCTACCTGGGTGCTACCCCAGCTCCCAAGTATTACCGAGACCCAGGCCTGCGGCCCTTGCCAGGCCAAGAACATCAGATCTCACCTAAGGAGAGCAGGCCTCTCTCTTTGTGTGGTTGGCTGTCTAATGCAAACTGATCTGGGATGTCTGTAGCTTTTTGCAAAGAGACATAGTCTGGCAATCAAACAATGGTTGGACATACCACATCCTTTGACATAGTTTGCTGATACAGAAACGTGGGTACAAATTCCTATTTCAAAGAAAATCTCTTCAAAATCCCTGCAACTCTTGCTGCTTTCCTAAATAATCTCTTCTGAGACACAAGGGATGCTAAAACTCATCCCTCACAGCAGCCCCTCTCTCCTCTCTTCTCATTTCTCCTCTCTTTCTCTGTCTCTCTTCCTCTCCTCTCCCTTAGATCTTTATTGTATAGATCAAAAACCTCACGGAGTTCTTTAGCATTTTCTCTATTACATTCCTTAACTGAATTCTTACAAGACAGGGGCCAGAATCTGGCTCAGCCAGCAAGCAGGAGCTCAGGAGTAGTTCCACACTGGCAATCTTTGTCCCTGTTTACATCCACTTCCTAATGTCAGGAGGCTTGTTATAGTTTACTGACTATTCTCCATCTCTGCTAATGCAACTACTCGAGGGGCTGTTTAACTATAATCATTATTCATACCCCCCCCACCAGCCTTTTAGTTTCTCCAATAAGCCTGACAGATTCAGGCTGCTGGCTGTGTTGTTAAATAGGAGAGAGCTCTGTCCTGTTTAGGAATTCTCTAACCTGAGCTTTTGGCCCACTTCAGCATGGGGCAAAGGGGAGCTCTTTGGTAAGAAAAGTCACTTCCTGTTTAGGATGAAAATGGACCCCTTATGGGAAACGTAATTGCCACAGTACTTCCTGTGTCACACCATTAACAGGCCCTACCCTATCCCAAGATAGAGCTACGCAGAACAGTTCCTCCTTGAGAATTTCATGGCAAGCAGTAAGTAGGCTCCTCAAAGACACCAAAGAAGAAAACTTCTGATAGAAGAAAAGTCACTCTGAAAGGTAGAGGATAAACATCAGGAGACTTTCCTTAGAGCAGATTTTAAAAGCAGTAAAAGAGTAAAAAGTTCACAGTGGATCACAGAATTTTGGAAAAGGGCCCAGAGAGGAGATCTGTGGCTAAGAAGATAAGTGGCCTGATTCCACAATTTCACTGAATGCAGACCCAAGAGAGGGATGAAGTTAGAGCTCTGCCTGGTCACAGTTCTCTAGAATCACACACACATACACACACACACACACACACACACACACACACACACACACACCAAAGCTTACTGGTTTATCATATACTTCTACACATAGTACCTCATTTTGTGTCTGTTCAGCAGATTGGCTTTTTGGAAGAACTCTGTCTGGGAATGAGCCAAGCTCCACAGGCACTGTCCTGCCCCTTCCTGCCACCTCAGTCCCATGTCCCTTCCTGGGAGCACTCCTCCTCCACACCTTGTAGTCCTATCATACCTTCCCCTCCTCTTCACTCATTGAACTGTGGTCATCGCCTCTATTTATTCCCTTGTTTGGGAGACAAGAGGCAGAAGTGTGAAGAGCTCGGAGGGTCCCTGATCCACCTTGGGCCCGTGGAGTCAGCTGGAGTTCAGGACTGCTGGGGACCAACTCTAGGTAGCAGCCTCAGTGTTGGCATCTGATAAGCAGTAGACTGCGAAGTATCCACTCACTCCACACCCCTCATCTGTTGAGGGCACTCCCAGGGGTCCTTGTCTTCTAGCAATTTTTGTTTGCTCTGTGCAGTGGGGGTTTGGGCAGGGTGAAGGACTCCTTCAGGCAGAGTTACAGTGGCTCTCAGTAAGTAGCCCTGTGGAGTGGGGGCATAGTAAATCTGCTGCAGCTATCTCTCTCTTCCACTATAATTCCTAGAGCCCAGATCTGGGGGCCATCCCGCTATTGTGCTCCATATCAATAATTGCCAAATAAATGAGAATTTATTGCCAAACTGGGCATGTTGCATGCACGTGTGTAATTTCACTCCTCAGTCAATATCCTTGGCAGGGATCACATACCAAAAAGTTCTTGGTATGGTTGATGAAGGTATGACTACTGACTTATTTATCATTTGGCAATATGATAAAAATCATCCCTGTATATTATGTGTAGCATGACGCTTTCAAGTATATATGAATGCTTTTTACAACTACTGGAATGGAGAGTGAAAAGATTTCTCACCGGTCTAAACTTTCAATGGAACTTTGGAACAAGGACATAAAAACTACCTTCCCAGTGCCTTAACAAAAATGTACTGATATGAGGAAATCCTTCTCATGCTAAACATTTCCAGCTCTGGGCTCCTCCCTCTCTCCAGCTGCTCTTTCATGTGCCAGTGAGCTAGGAAAGGGAGCCAGGAGGGTGGCCAGAGCCAGATACATGAAAAGGAGAGGAACGGACACAGGTGAAGGGAGATAGAGAGCTGGGGCCTGGGCTGCCTGCTGAGAGATGACATTTCAATGCCAACTTACTGCTTTTGGAGGGGTGAGAGTCAGGACAGGCAGAGGGACTGGAAAGTAGGAAAAGCAATAAAAGAAAAACCTACTTAGTGTTGCCCCTGGCAGCTTTTATTTGGTGGTCCTGTTTCTGCAGCCCTGAATCATTTAGCCTCAGGCACTAAGGAGAAGAGGGAGCTTAACAAAAACCTTGGGTGGAAATAACTACAGAGGACAACGAGGAAGAGGAAGCTGAAGAGAAAGAGTGGACAAAGCAGAGAAAGGAGAGAGGGAAGAGCAACTTTGCATGTTCAGAAGGTTCTGTGATCAGCCTGCTGGAGGGGCTGGAATGGCACCTGTCCATTTTCAGTCTTTGAATTTATGGAGGTGCACTTATGAGTGTGTATAAATAAACCCCATGCCCTCTATCTTTGGGGGCATGGGATATGCGCTATTTTTGGTCGCTTGCCTTGGTCACACAGTGCTTTGCTTTGCTCAATGTATTGGGGAGCCGGTACAGATCTATGTCTGAATGCAGCGCGTGCATGCGCATCTAAGCACAGACCTTGGGAACTATTTGTTCCCTAGACAAGAGAGGAGGGAATAAGTGAGAAGTCTTCATTTAACATCTTCTCAACTGCAGAAGGTAGCCCAGAAAGATGTTCCCCACAAATGTCAGCTTTGGGAAAGAAAGAAATAAGGGCAGCCTTATGGAGCTGGGGAGGGGAAGACATTTTTCTCATGCTTTTCACCTGGTTGCTAGCTCCAGAACCAGCAGGGGTGCTCCTGCTAGCTATCTCCAGAACAAGGTGGTGCCCTAATATTGAAGTTGAGGGCCAGATGGCCTGACACATGGCAGAATAATGAGAGGGTCTGTATGCTGCCTTCCTTCCCCCAGGCACGTAGTGCTGAGTAGGAGGGGGCAAGCGAGAATACAGATCAGATTAGTTTGTGTTATTTGAATGGTCATTTCTTTTAACGTTAAGAAGACCTCGTCAACATGATAGCATTTGAGATACATGAGAGTCTCTCATGCCCTTATTAGCATCTTGACATCGTCTCCTGTATGTGTTTTCTTTGTCCATGCTAGCATCCTGGATCAGTATCAATATTCACATGTGTCCACGATGTGTCTGCATGCACTGGCACGCATGACATTGTTCATTTTTACAAGGATGAAATAACGCAGTGTTGCACCGCAACATGCTTTTCTCTAAACATCATCTAAGCATCAACCCATGTCATTTGACATCAAAGTGCCCAGCCCCTGAGATGGCTTTGACTTAGTATGGATGAGCACCAGTCGGGTCACCCAATCCCTTGATAAGGGTTGCCTCCCTGGCTTTCTAAGTATCACGGTTACAGCGAACATCCTTAAGTGTGGCTTTGCAGATCTTGGGTCACCCTTCTCAGGGAGATCTGGTAAGGAGATTCTGTTTGGCTGGGGGCCAGCCAGAAAGAGAAGCTGGCACACTGTGAGCATCCAGGCTTCCTGTTCACTCCTTCTTAGTTTTGCCACTAATGTGCAGAGCAATTTTTTGCTTTCTGCCTCTGGTACCTTCTCTATGAAGGGAGATGCTAAAATTAAATTCACCTGTCTCTTCATCACTGTTTATTTTAATGTCTTGCATAAGGGGTCTCAGCATATCCATCGGGGTTTAAAAATATGTACTCCAACAACTCACGGCAGAACAGAAGATTGAATGCTGCCTCCCACTTTACAATCTCATCAGATCTGTATGACATGCTAACACCCCTTGATCTGACAGTAGTTTTGTGGGATGTAGACGCCAAAGTAAAAACACAGTGACCTGGTTAGAGTCCTCTGCTTCACAGAGAACAAATTGTGGTCAAGTAATTTGTCTCACCTAAACTCCAGTTTCAGGAAATGAGGATACTGATGTCGATAGCACTAAATAAAACAATCATCCCCAGTATCTGAATTTAAGTGCTCACTAAATCTTAACTATATTATTATTATTATTATCATTATTGACCTACAGATGCAGAAATTGTTCCAGTTCACCCTAATTTCATCTCAGTCTTCCTCCTCATAAAGGCCATCGCCAGATAATCAGTTGTTTGATTTAGAAACAGGGAGAGCTGGAGATGGAGTCCTGCACTTGAATGACAAATATTCTTTTCTTTGTTTATAATATTTATTTCCTTCCTCCCTGACTGCAAGCTTGTACAATTTCTAATATTACAGAAATGTGTGACTTCTAATGTGTGAAATTCTCCATAAATCTCTGTCCAAGATAATTACTATTTGCCAAAGAATATTGCTCTATATTCTTGTTTGCCAGTTTATTGACTGTCTTTCTCCTCCACTGAACTGAAGCTCCACTAAACTAATAGTACAAGGGTAATAAAAGTTTTCCGCTCTGTGTGGGCCAGCTTTCTGCTACTGTAACAAAATCCTCAGGATAATCAACCTGGAAAGAATAAGGTTTGTTTCAGCTCAGAATTTCTGAAGTTCCACTCCATAATCAATAAGGTTTTGCTGCTTTGACCTAGGGGTGAGGCCAGATATCAGAATCCAAAGAACAAAGTGGAGTAACCTGCACATCTTGCGGAAGTTGGAAAGCAGAGAAATAAACAGGAAGAGGCTGGTGTCTTGCACCCTCTTTGCGCACACTCCCTCAGTGATCTGGCTTCCTTCCACTGAGGTCTGTCCTTGTAAAGGCGCCACCATTGCCAAGAATACCAGAGACTGTAGACCAAGCCACTAGCACACAGCTTTTGGAAAGCCTTCAAGATCCAAATTATAGCACATTAATATGCACATCAAGGATCCTAGTCTGGTGCATTGCAAGAAAGCAGTCAATGTTGTTGTTGTTGTTGTTTTTTTAAGTTATTCTGTAACTTACTCATTAATTAATTGTAATTAATTAGTCACTATTAATAACACAGGTCTTCACGTGGTAGATTCCAGTGAACTCTGGAGTAGTACCAGGTATGGTCATTCTTATTGCAGCTGGACAGGGCAGACCAACAGGGAATGGGATCAGGAAGAAATTAGACCCAAAGGGGACAGGGTATATCCAGCAGACAGAATTGACTACTCTCAAATCTGGAAGCCACACAATGGATGTTGGCCCCAGGACATTGTCAGAACATGGGCAGTCTCTAGGTGACTAAAGGTAATGACAGGCAAGTGGGAACTGACAAGAGGAGATCCAGGAGTGGGCTCTTCTCTGAAAGCCAAGAAGGTGTGACGTCCAACTCCTGGGAGTTCGTCGCAAGGATGTAGGAGCACAGGGCTATCGTCAGCATACCCACTAGGTTTGGAGAATGCCAGGCAAGAGCTGTCAGTGAGCCAGAGAGAAGGGTGGGATACTGAGACTCAGATTACAGCCAAGGCACCAAGGTAGGAGATGCTTCTGGAAGCCCCAGCTCTGGAGCCAAGCAGGACATTTGGGCTTGGAGCTACAGAGGAGGCAGTGCCTCAGGATCATGAGCTCATATGCAGTACGTACTAGAGAGAACCAACACACCTGCTTGTTCCTGGATGCACTGGCTTATGATATGGCCAACGTGTACAAGTGAGGTGCCCGTCTGCAAGGTGCTACCACATGAGCCAGGAGCCACTGATAAAGCCAATTCCTGTGGGCCTTCTGTGCAGCAGAGACAGCCTCTTTGTGCCCCCAAAGTCTGGTGCCCATACCTTTGGAAGGGACTCACAATGACTATTTTCTAACCAGTCCTTCCTGGTGTCCCACATTTCCTATGCCATAGCCTCCACCCATGAGCTACCCATAATATCATGCCCAGATGTCAGTGCTGCCCCCAAAAGAGGGTGACTGTGCCCTCATCATACTCCACAGGAAGGGAACTGATCACACAAAAGCTTTTTCTAATCCATGGAAAATACATTTATCATGGACAAGAGAGCCTTGCAAGCCCCTGGATCTCCATGGACTCTTGGCTCCCTGATGTCCAGTGAGAAACTGTAACACACAGAGGATTTCCCACGGATGTTACCTTACACTCTCCTTGGGAAAGGGAGCTATGATGAAAGCAAAATTCCTCTGTGTTGGCTTAGACTTTCGTCTGTCTGGGATGAGACCTTGTGCCATTTCTCATACAGGACAAAGTAACACGGACTCCCAGTAAATGAAAGGGCTTCTGCTTCTCAGCCAACTAAACTGGAATCCAACCTCCATGCTCATTCCTTGTGGCCAGGAGAAAGGGTTGAAAGCCCACAGGTTCCCTCTATAAGGAGAGGACATTTTTAATAAAAATGTGACTGAAGATTAAATGAGATGATGCACAGGAAGTGCTTGGCACAATGTTATCTAGAAGGGAAAGTGACTACAAAAACAAAGATTTGGTCAGAGGCTGGAGACACTGCTGGTCAAGGAGGAGAATCAGAGAACAGGTGGAGGGAGTCATGGAACGAAGAGTCCCAAGGAAAGGCAGATTTCAGTTCTCCTGGCTCATAGCAAAGGTTCAGGTTGAGAAAGAGTGTGGCCTTCTGATTGCTCTCTAAAATAAGGGGTGATCAGGAAGCACAATGAATGTTTAAAATTGGTTTTATAAAATTTTTATTACAGTAAAAGACACATTGCCAAGAATGAAAAGTCTGTTGTCCATGTGAGGAAGGAATAATTTGAGTATTCTGAGGAAGAATAATGGGAATGTGTCTTGCTGTAGTGATCTTTTTCTTGGAATTATTTACTATATTTTTTAATCCCATCTGGTTTGTGTCCAAGGACACTACTAATAATGGGCATCCCTGAGTATAGTGGTCCCTCATGGATCCTGGAGGTTATGTTCCAGACACCCCTGTAATAAGTGAAGATTGGGGAGGTAGTGGCGCTATATTTATTCTGGTATTTATATCTATTTTAAGACTTTACAAACCTTTCCCACACTCATAAACCTTTCCCACACCTTTAAAAACACTTTCAATGTTCCTAACCAATTTCTGAACTTGTAAACTTACATAATTTTAACAACATACGTATACTGTACAGTTCTGCAAAATCCTACAATATAGCAAAAAGTCCATGATAAATAAGTTAGATTAATATTTTTTGAAAACCTGCAAAACAGTGCATCTGGGGCCAGGGAGATGGATCAGTGGAGTAAGTGCTTCCCTGGCAAGTGCAAGGGCCTGAGGTTCTGAAAAAAAAAAAAAAATCCCTGGTTCTGCAAAAAGAAGAAAAACTAAAAAAGGAAACACCAGTGCATCTGTGAAAGTTGAACCACGAAATAGCAAGGGACCACCTTACTAAAATATCCAAAGCCTCCCAGTCTTCCAGCTTCAGGTTTAAACTGAACCACAGCACAGAACTGTATGTTATATCATCTACTGCAGTGACAACAATAAACATTATTATGTTGTTGTTTTATTTTTATTTAGTTATTTTTTGTATTTTAGGGAAGGGTCTACAGGGCGTTCAGGGTCTCACTACTAGATCAGACTTGTAGTGATCCGCCTGTTTACAGCTTCCCAAGAGCTGGGATTACAAGAGTGCCCCGTCTCAGTTGCCCTCTCAGCATGCCCTAGGGGATCAACCCCCAGCCCTGCACCTGCTTGCAGGCGCTTGAATCTGCTGAGCTATTTGCCTGGCCCTTACGTTGTTCTTTTAATCTATCAAATTATCATTGTCCATAAAATTATCTCATTACCAACAACAACACTATTTTAAATGTAATTAATTCATCCCTTGCCATATTCCATGCACAAAGCAAGGTTTCCATAGATGATATCATTGGACCCTCACAAATCCTTCAAGGTCTCTTCAGGGCTACCTCTGTCGTCCCACTTCCTGGGCCTTAGCCACAAAAACTGGGCAACCTCCCACCTGCAGTCTACCCACCTGCTTCCTTTCTTCACCTTCTGTGCAACCTAGGAGTCATGTCTCATCAACATGTGTTAGCTTACCCAGTCAACCAGTCGGTATAAACAAGTATGAGGCTAAAGAATAGAACAGGAATCCTCCACACCACTTTCTGCTTATGCAAAGTAGGTGCCAGATAAGTGGTGAGCCCTAAAGATGCTACTGTTGGTTGTGATAATGATGACAACAGAAACAATCACTGCTGCTTCCTGGGGTCCACTGTGAGCCCAGAAGTATAGAAAAGCATTGCCTGAATGACCGTATTTGACACTGTCGATTCTCCAGCAAAGGAGGCAACATTATCCTTCCTCTGTGACAAGGGAGCACATAGACTCAGAAGAAGATCACACACCTGGGACTGTCAGAACTACAGTTTGGATCCCGGGCTCGAACCCCTTCGAACCATCCTGCAGCACACCATAGAGATGAGCAGCAGGGTCCTGAAGGGGCCATCATTACATTATTGTACAAGCTAGATATCTCCATGGGCGCAACCAAGTGGGGCCCTTTCTCTCAGGGAATGAGGCAGAAAGGGTCAAGAAAGGCTTCCACAGTGACACATGCAAGCTGGTTACTGAACATGGAGTAGTAGGTGCTCAGTGCATAAGCAAGACAGGAGCTCCCAGCAGAGGGCAGCGTGTGGCTAGGGCCTGTGGAGGGCCACAGCCCAGCGCGTCAAGGGCCTGTGGAGGGCCACAGCCCAGCGCGTCAAGGGCCTGTGGAGGGCCACAGCCCAGCGCGTTGGAGGACTAACATCACTGCCTGACCTTAGTGGGCTGGGCAAGGAAGGAACTGTTGGCTGAAAGTCTGGAGGGAGTGGCAAGGTCCCACAAAGGATAGGAGGCACCAAGGAATCAAGAGCAGGGAGAAAACATAATCTGTTGCCAACTGGGCACCTGGGTGATGGTGATGACGGGGAAGGTAAGACTGCAGAACGAGGCAGACCTGATCCCAAGAGAGGCTCAGCAGAGTAGCCACACAAGGCTCACACTCTGTTTAGCTTTAATTACAAAGTTCAGCATCAGAGAGGGTTCTTAAATTGTGAACAAGCCCCTTCCCACCGTGCCAGTCTTCCTGATACTGTAACTGCAGGAACACCAGGCCTCTTCAGGGATTTCCACCAGTGGAATCATTCTGAGCTCAACAGTCTGGCCATGGGCCCCTGGCTTTCTCTCCTTGGTTTTCTGGTTCTACCACCCTAGCAGTTGGCCTTGGCCTCTGAGCAACAACCCCACTTTTCATTCGCTGCCGAATACCATGATGCTGGCTTATGAAATTCAAGAAGAGAGCACCTAAGGGGCCAGGGAGAGGGCTCAGTGGAATAAGCGCTTCCCCGGCAAGTGCAATGGCCTGAGTTCAATCCCTGGTTCTGCCACAAAAAAAAAAAAAAAAAAAAAGAAGAGAGCACCCGAGAGCCCTGGCTATGGTGTCTTCCCTCAGCAGCTACTAGTCTTCCCACTTCTAGTAGAGGAATTCTTTCTATCCCCCATTGGACTCTGGGAGTCACTAAGTTGAAGGACCGATCATCTCTCTCCCTCTATAGCCAATGCTTATGCTGATGCAACCCAAAATGTGTCACTTGGTTAGCATTAACCTCCTAACCTTTCAAATTTTACAGACACAAAACAGAGTCATCCTCCGATTCTCATCAGGTTCCTCCAATTAGGAGAGCCATGCACTGATCTGGAAGTTGATTAGAAACTGCCCCACTGGAATAAAAGGTCAGCTCCTTCAGAAAATTCCTGTGTGCCTTCTAACTGTCAGCCTAATCATTCTTCTCTAATAGTGGATCCAGAGAGAATCCAGGTCTTACCCAAGCTAGAGAGTAAAAGAAAAACTGGAAAAGACCAGGGAGGAGGCCAAGGCAAAAGCCAGGCATCATCCTCTGGCTGTGGAATCTGGGTTCTTGGATGTAGCCAGATGGGCCAGCAAAGCTAGTATACTGAGTAGACCAGCGACAGGAAATGGAAGTTCAGCAAACAGGGTCAGTGCAGTGAGCAAGCTCTTTAAGAGGTTCTGGATGCAGACAGCTGTGACCCTGGGGAGGTCACTTCTTCCCTCCCAAGCTGAGAGGACTCGCAGGGAGGAATGCCTCACCTACGCTCTCGGGGCAGGTCTCGCATGTCACTGACACTGGTCAGATGCACAGTGGAGTTACGAACTCTGAGAATTGAAACCAAGCCAACTTGAGTTCAGACCCAACCTTTAGTCTTTTACTAAAAGGTGAAGATTGGTGTTGACCAGTGAATCTCTTTTGATTTGAGTTTTCTCTTCTATCAGGTGGAAGAAACAGTAGCTGAACCTCACAAGCCTGTAATGGGGATTAAGTAGAGTGAGGGGTGTTGAAAATGCTTAACAGTGTGCTAGGCATAGGCACAGGCTGAACATTGAGGTCATGATCACCACAGCTGGGCTTGCAAACACCAACAGAACAAAATTCCCTGTCCTCAGAAAGTCAGACAGATAGAACCCCACCCCACCGCAAATCAAAGGAAATGTGGAAGAGAGAGGCTAACTCGGATAGGGGCTGCAGAGCAGGAGCTGGGCAGACTCCAGGCTTCTGGAGCCACTCTTGTCCATCAGGGGGCCAATAGGCATCCATGGCCTTCTTTGGGGCTCAATCAGGATTGTTCAAGCCATCTGCATGCCCTGGCTGCAGCATGGGGTCCTTCTAGCCACATCAAAGCCAGAGACCAAGCCTGACATCTCACTTGCTTCTGAGTGTGTGTCCAGCAAGAGCCAAGTGACCTGGCTCAGTAGCTGGGCCCAAGAAGCTCATCCCAGCCCCCAGTGGGACCAAATTGAGACCAGCCATGTGGAGGAGCCAGCCACTACCAGCTCATGGGCTTGTGTCTGTCAGGTGACATTAAACTGAACAGCGATCAAATAAACATTGACTCGAGCCCCACTTCCTGGGATTGGAGATCTTCTGAGCATTCATCACACCTGTCATCCCCACCTGTTGCCCATGCCACACCCACAGACCCACTAAATCTTTCTGTTAGAAATAAACCTTTTCATTCATGGAAGGCACAACAGTGGTAGGAAGCAGCAGCAGCAAAAGAAAACAACTGGACTTTAGCTCCTCTTCTGTTCCAACTACACCTGTCCCTGTGCCCTTCTCTGTTGCATGTTGATTGCAGAAGCATTTTCTGAGGGACTACTCTGTATGGGATACCAAAAATACAGAAATGGGTACAGCATCTTTGATAATTAGGAATGTTCAAAAGATTTGTGTGATAATCCAGCAGCCCCATGTTTTCCTTTGTGGAATAATAATCTATCTATGTGTTATAAATTATTCCACAACTTAGAAGCTTACAAAAGTTTTTTTAGCTCACAGTTTGCATGGGAACCATTCAGGTTGGTGATTTTAGCTTAGGGTCTTATGCTATTGATTCTGGATTTTGTTGTCAAAGTCTCAGATGAGAGCTGAGATGTGTTTAAGCTCACTGATTTGGCTATTAGAAGGTTTAATTCTTCATTCATGGTTAGAGACCTGAGTTTCTCACAGCATAAGCCCCTCCATGGGTAGCTAAATGTGTTTACAATATGAACTCAACTTCACCAAAAGCAAGAAAAGAGAGACACAGAGGGAGAAATGGAGAGAGAGACAGACAGATACAGAGACAGAAACATGAAGAGCGGAGGTACCATGGTACCTTTTATAACATAACCTCAGAGGTGGCATACCATCTCTATTATATTCTGTTAATCACATAGTAATCATGCAGACTGAACCTGATAAAATGTGGAAAAGTTCTGCAAAGAGGTAGGGGCATCAGGAGATGGGCTCATTAGCAGTGGTGTCAGTCAGAGGCCTGATGCCATGTCTTGTCACAGTACAGTCCCTAAAAACAAGTCCTGAGTTAAATTAGCTTCACAGTCCTACCTTAGTTATTAGTGTTTGGACAGGATATCATGTCTGCATCTTGTACTACAAATAACCACTATGAAGACAATGATATGGAATGTATTGATCATTGAAACTGTCCTACTAACCTGTTTTGAAACTGCCTCATTCTATTTGTTTCTCAATAAAATTAATAAAAATACATAAAATAAAATAAAAAATGGAATACTCTCAATGGAGCCTAATGATGAGATGGACATACACAGATGGAAGGATATGGCCTTTCTTTGCTTGGATCTCAAATACTTAATACTGTGATAAATTTCCTTGTTTTACCTTTTTCCATGAAAGGTATATAATCTAGAATTGATCATATGAGAAAACAAAAGCCACGAGAGATGGTGAGAATAGTTAAAGGTCAAAATAATAACTTGGCTGCAAAAATAAGACTAGAACTTGAATCTTATCGTTCACTGTTTTTTTTTTTTACCCATCGCCAACATGCAAGTGCTGTGTAAGCCCTGGAAATCCTATGTATGCTTGATCTAAGAGGAGGCTCAGACAGACGAAGGAAAAAACATGATTTGTTTAAGTACAAGTCACCCAGACTTTATTGATTGAGAAACCCGGGCTGGTTTGGCCTGCTCACACACCTTCTTCTTGTCAATCCATGCTTCCATCTTCTCTCCAGACTCTAACCCATCCTCATAAGACCTCACTGCTGGCATTAGTGTTTGTCACAGTTCTTTTTGGCACACCCCACTGTGCTTTGCTACTTGTGGGTACAACTACCCGCAAATCCATTCCTTGTCAAACTAGGACTTTCTTAAGTGAATCTTTTCCTCTGTTGATAGATCCCTGTGGATACACCATAAACGCTGACATTTCTGAGGAGCAGGATGTTTTTGAAAAAATATTTTAGATGAATGCCAGGCCAGGCTGCACGAAATGTCATGGTGACTTTCCAAAGAGACCTGCCAGGAGCTAGGGTGAGTAAAAATAGCCACTGCTCAGTGCGGATGTGAAAAGAGTAAAGATCACAGACAGAAGAGTTTATTTGTTTTTAAAATAATTATTTCTAAGTGGTTCTGGGCCTGAAGAATGCGTCAGACTGGCAGGCAGGAAAGCAGAAGGTCTGTGTCTGACGCCAGAGGGAGAAGGCAGAGGAGGGCAACAGATGGGAAAGGGGGATGGAGCTTCAAGTTCCAGGCCCGGCCTAACACTCTGTAGAGCTTCAAAATCCCTCAAGGATTGTGAGCCTCAGTTTCTCCAGATGGAGTATAAGAGATGGAGTTGTGCAGGTTAGAAATGGCATACACGTAGCTCTATACAGACAGTGGGAAAGAACCCCTCAGTGACAGATACAGACACAAATGGGCAACGATGCTGCTTGTGTTCAATGAAGGGAAAAATAGCACCATGGACAGATCCAGCTCAACCTCACTCTGCCCTTCTCCCTGCTCACCCTGGGTGGGTCCTGTGACTTTACCATCCCAAGATGTGGCAAGTGTCAACCTGGATCACATAGGGGGAAAAACAGAGCCTCTAGGAAGTGCATCATTTGCCAGAATTGTAATTGTGCAGTTTACTTACTTTTTCTCAGCTTAAATTGCCTTTATCTGGAAAATGGGAAGGGTTGTACCCTGAAGATGGTGAAGCCTAACGGGATGAAGAAACCAAGCACTTGGCCTCTTGGATGGCACTAAAAAAATGTCCAAATGAAAAATGCCAGCGATGAACACCAGCACCGGCGGCCACAGCTCTGGGCTCTCATTTTGGGGAGGGAATAGCTTGCTTCTCACTTAAGCTGATGGCTGAGTTAAGTGGTTGTGCTTTCCAGAGTGTGTTAATGCCAAAAACAATGAAAGTGTTTTACAATTTTTGCTTTATATTCACACCATGGTTGGTTTGTGGAGCCAGGTCTTGGAAGGAAGGAAAGAATTAAAAGAAAGAAGGAATGAGAGAGAGAGAGAGAGAGAGAGAGAGAGAGAGAGAGAGAGAGAGAGAGAGAGAGAGAGAGAGAGAGACAAAAAGACAGAGAGAATTTATTGAATATCTGCTACTTGCTAGACCTTTAGTAAACATTTTCACTTGTGCTATATTTCACTTAATTCTTAAAACAACTCTATGACATTAGAATTGTTGCCTCTCTCTCATATTTTTAAAACTAGTCAGGATCCTAAAGGTCACAGAGCTACACTTGCCCAAAGTCACTCAGCTTAGTTGTCAACCTGATTCCAGACTGACAGTCAGCTCCATGTTCTCCCCACTGAAAAGCTGTTGCCACGAAAAAACTCTGAGATGATAGAGACAGAGGGTGAGGGTGAGAGATGGCAGAGATTCAATTTGCCGCATTTTCCCTCATCTGTTGACCTGACTTCCTCTCTTTCTCTCCCCCTTCCATGTGTATATATGTGTGTGTGTTTATGTGCCTTTGTGTCTTTGCTTCTTTTCTTTGAGTGTAATTAGTTTGTTTGTTCTATTGTTGACTCAGTTCTAAAGCCCTGTCTTAACAGAAGTTCCTTTGTGCTTGTGTCTGTCCCCTATGGGAGCATCTGGAAAAATTCCATTGTGTCTTTCCAGGCTTAACTCAGATGTCAGCAGCCCCACGAAAGGTTCCGGGAATCTTTTCCGGCACCATAGACTCTGCTTCCTCCATGCTCCGAGACCGTGGTACACACACATCAACCTTAGTGAAAGCATCTTCTCTTTATCCTGGTGCCTCAGGTCTCCAGCACAGTGTTGGGTTAGGCGTCTGGTAGGACCACACCAAAACCCATATGGAAGGAAGGGAGGGCAATGCTGTAGCTGTAAGGTTTGTGTTAAAGTGTGCGCATGACACCAACACCCTAATTTATTAAAGGCCGTGGTAGTCCAGTCTCTGTTTGAGGTGTTTAATGTGTAACATCTCACTTATTGCTTACAATAGCCCCGAGGTAAGTACTGGTGTCTCTCTAATTTTAAAAAGATTAAAAGTTGCACAGCTAATTAGAAGGTTTTTAGTAGGAGATCTGGCAGATAAATCTAAAAGATTTAGAACATGTCTTCTAGTAGTAGAACTAATTAGAGGAAGATTAGCAAAGATAATTATAAGCTTGAATCCCAGCAATTTTGTGCCAGATCTCTCCAGAAAGTGTAGCTTTGTACTGTCCAGAGAGTTGAGGGGTGAGGAACGTGGATTGGGATCAGACACATGGCTGTGAGGTGCTGCTTGGTGGCACGGTGCGAGCTTGCACCTCCTTATCCGGACCTTGGAGTGTCCTCCCTGGCCTAATGGAGTGGGCAGAGCATACACTGGCAGCTCCAGCCCGCAGCAGCATACACAGACCCAGCATCAGCAAGTACCGGTTCGCCGTGTCCTCCCCGATGGACCTCACACATATGCTGCTGCTCTTCACAACTACTCATTCTATTTTGGGAAGAGGGTTCTGCTTCAGATATTTGCAGAATTCTGTTCATTTCCTCATCTAATAAATACTTGCTCACCCTCCGCTCTATTCTGGGCATGATCGTGTGTGTTGTGGGGAAAGTGGGAAATTAAATAGACATGATCTGGACCCTTGTAGCACTTATATTCTCTTACACCAGTGCTAGCTTATGTTGCTAGTATAACGGAGAGCAAACAGGAACATGCCAAGAGAAACAAAAACCCTATAATAAAGCACCCTATACAATAAGGCAGTGTGATGGGAGATTGCTGGGTGATGCCCCATTAGGGAGAGAGGCTGAGCAAGGGCTCTTGGTAGGTGGCTCTGGAACTGGGCTCTAAAGGAAGAAGAGGACAGACTCAGGAAGAGTGGGGGAAAGGCCCTGATGAAGAGGGAAGAACAAAGACCCTGAGCAGGGTAAACATGTGCTCCAAGGCAAAAGAAAGACCCAGCTAGAAGGGCAGGGCTCAGGCAGGCTGGAGAAACCAGCTCAGGATCTGTTGTTTGGTAGCAGGACCTCTGGAATGGTCGTGCATTCGAGTCACAGGATAGATAAAATGTTAAAAGTAACTGAAGAAACAATCATAGAAGCACCATCCCTAGTTTATTTGCACTTTATAGTCTGACTCCATCCAAGTATATGTGTGCTATTAAAAATTATCCTTTCTACCTCACAAGAAACAAGAAGCCTGCAGATAAAACTGTAGTCTTAAGCATGTTTCTTCAATTACTTTCTGAGAGATATGAAAAGCAATCTCATTACAGAAAAATGACCAAGTTTCTAATGTTATGGGAAGTTTCTAAAATAAGGATGATTTCACTTCCAACAGGCTGTCACTAGATTCCGCTGGAATGTTACCAATTTCAAAAAGAAAAAATAACAATGGCCAAAATAATGCCCCTCCCCAGTTCAAGCAGACAAATGGACTTCTTAATGCAAATATAAGCATTACACAAGATGTAATGAGACACTACCCAAGTCAGAAGGAGCAGGAAAGAGAATTGCAGAAATTAAGTGGAGGACCCAGAGGAACTTTGGCATTGACTTGGCACAGCAGCAGCCTGAGCAGTTGGGGTGTTCTTTGCCTATATTAGCAGAGGCTTAACACAGAGGCACAGGGCGTGATTTTCCCCCCTATTCTGCCTGAATCCAGCTCTCCTCAGCCATTTTCCAATGCCCCATCAATTGTTTAGTTTTTCATTAAAACTACGTTAAAAGCTTTACATTTTGACAGCATTGGCAAAAGGGATGAAAATTCCACAGAAACTTTCTTTTCAGGAGATTTAAAAGCAAGTAGGAAGGGCATTCTGCGTCTTGTGAGTGCACTGACGTGAAAACCTTCATGAGGGAAAACGGATTCTTGCCAATAAAGTCACATAACAATGGCAACACTTTCGTTGTCTATTTTTTTCTCTCTCAGATTCTCTCTTCGTATCAGGGCTTTCTTTCTGATGCAATTGCTCTCTTGTATGTAGTTTAAAATGTCACTTTTACCTAGAAAGAACAGATTAAGTGTGCACTGCTTTCTTTCCCTTAGAAAATATCTGCTGGGTAGCACAGTCTTGACAGCCACTTGTCATCACAGAAAATGTCATCAAATTTGGAATGCTTGTCTTTTCAACAAAGAACAACACGCAGCTCTGCTTTAGGTGCAGCACCTGTTTGAAGAACTTGGCATGAGATTGCAAAATGAGCTCCAGGAGATGTTATGGTCACCTCCTGTCTCGCCACAAAGTGTCCTAATGATTGACTGCATTTTCAAGCACTTGTTTTTATAAATGTAAGCATGTTGGTGACACTGGTGGTCTTCGGCTGCTCATTTGCATTTCTTAGTGCCACCCCTTACCTATGAATGATTCGTGACTTTGTGGGAAGTCTCTCCACTGCCTTCTTCCTCAATTTTTTTTATTGTAATCAAAACAGCCACAGCATCAGAGATTATATGTACACTCTCTCCCCTTCCCCATCACATTGTTTTCAATTAAAGAACTAATTTATTATTGAGAACATGAGTTTTAGGTGCGTCATGTTAGAGAGCTAAAGAAAAGCAGCGCTTCATGTCTTGTGATTGAGTTAACATTAAATTTAGTATGGAGTACAAATAAAGATTGTTATTGGAGTCATTGCTGAGCCAAAACACAATTATTCTTGGAATTAGAAGTAAGCCGGTATTTATAGAAATTTATAGAATAACAAGCTTGATTCAGCTGCATCTTCATTCAAGTATATAGGAAACCTGTACATATTTTGTACTATTGTTTTCTGGGCTTTAGGACTGTTTTCTATGCCTTATGGATGATCATACCTTATTTCAACTACTCCTTATGGTAAGAGAAAAAAAGGTTTTATTGCATTTCAGAATTGGGTGAGAAACCTTCCAAGAAACATTCAGGTAGCCACACATTCATTATAAGTTTTAATGAAACAATGTCAAGCACCAGGCCCGGGATTCAATACTATGTGATTGTAAACATCAGGCCCAGATTGTAAGGGATTGTCTCCATGTCTTCCCTGCTCAATTCTAAATGTCTTGTGAATCCTGGTAACTTCATGCTTGCATTCATGTTGCCACTAAATTGTGCCTAGAGTTGAAGGCGGGGCTCACATTTAACCCTTGTGGACACAAACTCATATTGCAAACAGTCTTCTGGATCATCTTCAAGAATGCTGGCTGACTCCTTGCCAGCCTCTTCTGTGTGTTGCCTTTTCACCTAAGCAAGGGGCCAGGGTCTAACGCAGACAAATGGCTCAGAGATGAGCACAAGTCATTGGAGGTCAGAAAGCAGGAGCTCAAAAACATGTCATAAATGCAGTGCCTCATAAAGAGAGGGTACAGGCATCAAACATGCCCAGGGCTCATTTTTTCCTAGAGGATATATGAAAGAGCGCATTATAGGAACTGGAGGAATGGACAGTTTTACCATGTATTTTGTCATTAATATTATTCAGTTGGACATCAACGATTCCTATCAAGAAATTGAAAAGGCAGAATGGAAGAAAACACTTACAAACCACATTTTCTCATAAGAGATTAATATCATGCAAAACCCATAAGAACCCAAATACAATAACAGTAAGCTTCAATTTAAAAATGTGACGAGACATTTCTGCAAAGAAGATAAACAAAAAGCCACCAATCTGTGTAAACATGATCACTAATCATTAGGGAAACATGGACATACTCCTCACTTTTTATTAGAAGAGCCATTATTTAAAAACAGAATATAGCAACTACTGCCAAGTTTGTGGAGCAATGGGAACCTGTACATGTTTCTGGTAGAAATATAAAATAGTGTTGCTATTGTGGAAAATGATATGAAAAGTTATCAAAAAATTAAATATAGACTTACCATGACATCCAGCATTTTCAGCTCTAGATATATACTGAAAGACTTGGACACAGAAACTGCAACAGACATACGTGCATGATGCTCTTAGCAGCATTTTACACAGTCCAAAATATGAAAGTGACTTACGCATCCCTGGACGGATGAATGGATAAAAGAGCCTGGGGGAGTATATGCATATATTCAGCCTTAACAAGGAAAGACAATCTGACAAAAGGTATAACAAGGATGATGGTTGAAAACACAATGCTCTGTGAGCTAAAAGTTATAAAACGACAGCTATTGTATGATTCTGTTTATGTGAAGAAGCTTGAGGAGACAAAGTAAAGGAGACAATAAGTCTAATGGTGTTTTCTGAAAGTTGGGTAGAGGGCTGAATGGGAAGTTATTTTTTTGATGAGATTAGAGTTTTTGTTTATGAAGATGAAATATTCTAGTGACCTAAAACAGTAATAGACACATGATAGTATAAATGTGCTTGATGTCACTGAACTATACTTTAAGTATTTGGTACAGGGTCTTACTACACAGCTCTGGCTTGTAGTGAGCCTCCTGTTTCCAGCTTCCCAGCACTGCGATTACAAGTGTGCACCACCATGACTGGTCTTAGTGACTGACTCAGCACACCCAGGGCAGAGCTAGTGCAGCATGTGATGCTGGAGATCGAACCCTGGTCCCTGTGCTTGCCTAAGCAGGTGCTTAGTCCAATGACCTATCTTAGTGGTCCCTGAACCATATACATTTTCAAGTGGCAAATTTTATATTATGTGTATGTTACTATAGTGAAGAAGAAACTTCCCAGAGAAATCAACACCCACTAAAGTTAGAGAGACTCAGTTATGATTATGTAGTATCACATAATGATTTGTCGTTCTGATTATAAGGAGAACAATGTAATTTCTTATAGCTTTCTGATTAATCCTTAAAATCCAAAAAAATCATTCCTTAAAAAAATAAATCACTTAACATTAATTGATAGCCTGCACCTGAGGGAAACAGTTGTTTGGTATCTTTGTAAATCAGTGAGATTCAAAGACTGCTTGTTACACAGCAGTGTTCAGTGATACCTGACACATCCAAGTTCTCTTACTCAATTGTGGTCTGCTTGCAACTGGTTTTAGAATCTGTTGCCAGAAAAGGTGTTCAAGGTCTTTGTGGAAGGTCTTTCAGCATGAATATTTTATTATTTGATTAGATCAGATTCCCTAAGTAAGTAATTTTTTTTGTTCTTTCCCATATGTTACTATCCTCACTTCCCCCAGAAGCTGCAACTAATATTTCCTCTCTTGTCTGGTGCATCCTCTGTCTTCTTCCTCACTTACCTCCAATCACTTCATCACCATCCCGCCCCTTCACTATATCACCACTCCTCTACGCTATCTACTAGCAGCGTTGGCAGCCCGTGCTGCAGGGGTGACGCATGGGTGGCCTCTCACCCCTTGGCCTCTCCAGAAACTTCCTGTCCAGGTAGAAGGCAAACCTAGAGACAAGGAGTCTCCACATCATGGCAGCTGGGGAGATGGTACACAGTAGAAGCGGGGTGTGGACAAGGAAAGGAGGCAGACTCCAGGGAAGGCTCACACAGGGAACATTGGGAATGGGCTAGAAGGATGACAAAAGGGTCCTCAAAACAGACACTCAGAAGTGAGTATCAATTGGTGCAACTACTGTGGAAATCAGTACTCACAATCCTCAAAAAACTACGATTAGAGGTCCCATTTGAGCCAGCTATTCCTCTTCTGAGTATCTTCCCAGAAGAACAAAACATGTCATACCACAGCTATATATGTGCACTCATGTTTAGAGCAACACAATTTGAAATAGCTAAATCTTAGAAACCACCCAAATGCCTATCTGGATTAAAAAAAAAGATAGGGTATTTTTATATAATGGATTACTACTCAGCCGTAAATAAAATAAAGCAGAGACTTTTATTGGTAAATGGATGCAACTTGAGACCATAGTGAGTGAAATAAACTGGATGCATGTGCGTAAACATTATATTGTCCCCCTAGTGTGAGAAGCTAGAAAAGCAAGTAAAATTCAAAGTGTACAGTAAATATTATGAAATGGGAAGACACTGGTCAAAAGGAAAGAGAAACTGGGATGGGTGAAGGAGAAAAGAAGGAAGGGAGAAGAAAAAATATACATATATGATTGTAAAGATATTTTTGCTACTAATTTCTCAAACTCATTTAGAAGAAAGGCTTGTGCTAATATTATTTGGATTCATATATATTATACTCTGTGTATCTAATTTCAGCATACCAGTAAACCATGTATTAACTATTATAATTCCCCTATTATCCTATTTTGAAATTTTGGATTTTTACCCTTTAAAATAAAATTTAAAAAAAAATTTTTAAAACTGAGTACCTGTATAGTATGTATAACAAGTACCAAGGTCAGGAGCATGACAGAGTATCTCTGAGGAATTGCAAGTGACCCCATACAGATGGAGTCTATCAAGCAAGTAAAATAAAATGCTGACAAGGGTGAGATTATAAAGAAGGAGGAATTGAACCTGAGACACAGCAGCCAGGAGCAGTTCATGAAAGACCAATTATATCAGGCCAAGCACTTTGGACTTGATCACAGAGCCCGTGGGGTGCCACAGAAAGTGAAGAAAACCGAGGCTCAGAATGTCCATGGCACAGTTGGCAGTGTTCAGATACTCGGGGAGAAAGAAGGTCAATATTGTCTGGGGCCAATAGTACAGTGGCACTGTTTCCAACAGAAATGATCTTAAACATTTGATTTTTTATTTTCTAAGGCCTTTGTACTTTCCTAAGACCTCAGAGTATTTTCCTCGGACATACACTGGGCCCCATCAAAGGGAATTATAGAATTAGATGAATGCAAAGAGAGCCAAATATACATCTGTGAGTCACAGTCCACTGTGGTACAACAATAGAATCTTGATAGGGCAGGGGTCTGAATTCCTGAATATGGGTGACTTATGGCAAGGGACAAGACATTTAGCTTCTCTGGGCCTCAGATTTCTCACCTGTAAAATAGACACTGATAAGGCTAGCCACATGGCATCTCTAAATACTCTCTCTCTCTCTCTCTCTCTCTCTCTCTCTCTCTCTCTCTCTCTCTGTCTGTCTGTCTGTCTGTCTGTCTCTCTCTGTCTCTCTGTCTCTCTGTCTCTCTCTCTTTTGTAGTGGAGATAAAATTCAGGACCTTGCTCTTGCCGGGCAGGTGCTTAAGATGTTCAGCTATCTTCCCAGCCCCTTCAAATACACTCTTAAGTAAAATCAACAATCACAGGGAGAGAGCCTGTGCTGTGGACCAGAGCCTGCACTTACTCTTTCTCATCATAAGATATATACAGGTGCTGTGAAATCTGCAAGGGACCCTTTGCTTGGAGACTGTATGATTTGCTTAGGGTACATAGTCAACATGTGCTAGCATTAAATGGACTGCAGTATCCAGTGGACCATACCACTCTTATTTATTTATCCAACAAATGCTTATAGAAAGTTAACTCCATGCCAGCCACTCTTCTAGATGCCCCAGGGGCATTAACCCATTTGAGCCCCTCATGACTCCAGTGAAGTAGGTACTATGGTAGCATGCTTGTCCTATGTAACAGATAAAAGCAGAAACACAACTGCACCTGGAAGCACAGAGTCACACTTGACCCCAAGGACAGCTGGTTTTAAAACCCAAGCTCGGAAATACCAAACTGTGGCCATCACCTTGTGCTGTGACCAATGCCCACAACTCATACACAGAAAGATGCTGTTCACCTGCCCCTCCATCATTGGCCTCTGAACCCTAGCCCCTGTTGTCTGCGTGGGGCTCCCTGGTGTGTGTATAGCTCCTACTCACTGTTCTTCCCCAAATCTTTCTCATGTGGGAAGAGAACGCCAGATCTTCCCAGCCCAGGCCAGAAAGGCTGAGTCGAGAAGCCTGAGTGACCTCACCGTCTGCCTAAAGCAGACTCCCTCACTGAAGCGAGTGCTGCTGCAGTGACTGTGACAGATGGTGGTAACAGAAAGTCTGTGGGGCCAGGACCCGCTAATGCATTTTGTCACTTTGAAGAGTGCATCCAATTACATGTACTGGTCAGAGGCCACGCTTTAGAATGTGTTGCCATGTACACTGCTAATCTCTTTCGTAAACTCAGGTAAGTGCAGGCTGGTGGAATGCCAGAGCTGGAGAGCTTTGAGAGTGTGGTCTGTGACTCCTCTCTACAGCCCTTCCTCACTGGGATCCTGCCCACGGGAGGATGAAAGATGAGACAGCCCCCAGCCCAGAGAATGGCAAAGTTCCAGGGCTTTCATTAGGATTAAGCATTTGCTTAATTTCGTCCTCTGAGAAGTGTGTATTCATCTCAGATGCCCATTTCTGAATTGGGTCTTTAAATTTGAGGGCCCTGTTATATCTTAGTTCTTTATAAATTCTAGACAGTAGACCTCTGTCTGATTGCTTATTAGTTAGGATTTTTTCAAAGTTTGTGGGTTGTCTTTTCACTCTGTTGACAATTTCTTTTGACATG